>APFE030981756.1:12910-30287 GCA_000404065.3 Pinus taeda
CACTTTTGTATGGTGGAGTCATATTGTTTATGTGTGACATATGAATGGCTTACTATGCGATATGCTGTTCACAATTGTTTTGCCTAACTTCTTATGCAAAGTAGTTTATCTCAAATGGTTTCTTTTCTTATGATAGCTCAATGATCTTTATTACCAGTTATTATTCAAAATCTTTTTAGATCGCATAATGGAAGATATACAATCTCGGATTAGAATAGATTTGATTTGTTGTTCCTCATTAGATACAATGGCATAGAGTAAAGTTAAAGAGTCTGATTTAGATTAGCTTTAAAATACTCTCAGATCAGCATAGTTCAACTCTATACACACACACACACCCAAGATCGGGAAATTGGTCCCATTATCCCCAGTCGGACCCGCTATACCAAACGGATAAGGAGATGCTAACCAAGGTCCGGACCGGGTGGGTATCCCCCTTGTTGTCCACCCGATTTTCGGGGCTTCAACAGTCTCTCGCTACCAATTTGAATTATGTAGGATGTTGAGGCTATGGCTCAGCCTTGCTTTACATTGCTTTGAAGATTGGGTGTGAGAAGATGGAGAAATCTCAATTTCAAGACTATTCAATAATCTAGAACAAATTTTGGCATATGATTGAAATATTTTCTTTGTTATTGAAGGCCATTGCTAAGAAGCTATCCATTCAAGGTCAATCTTTTATCTTGTAGGAGGCTTGTTTTTGAAGAATTTTTGTGAGGAATGAGAATTTTTATGATAGTTCTCCCATGGATGAAGATGAAAAAAATTATCCTTCATATGCGCAACTTAGTCACATTGTTCAAATTTAACATTATGTTTTGGCTCTTATGGAAGACGAGCGGGATTTGAAACAACTGAAAATGAATTGTCATAAACATATCCATCACTATGAAATTGGAAGGGCTTTGAGTAATTTGGATTATGAAAGGGCACATCCTTATCATATCTGAGGCCAGTTGTGTATATGTAGATTTATATGTAGATTTACTTCTACAGTGACTTGATTAGTTTGCCATATATGATGGGATTTTGTCTTAGTATGAAAGAGAGGATTTTCGTGAACAAATACAAGTTTAGAACGATGATTACCCTTCTATAGCTCATCTCATTGAAGTTGTGATTCAAGATGCAAAGAATAAATCCTTTCATGTGCATTTTGTAGAAATATTTTAATGTTGGAAAGAATGTATTTGTTAACTTAGACTGTGCGATCTATAGAAAAGTGTATAAAAGCATTCAATAAATCTAATATTTTAGTCTTTTAAGCCATTTTTCAAATAGAATTATGTTGTTTAGGTTCAATTTTTTGATACAATGTCAAAATAACAACTTACTCCCTTCTTCAGTGAGCTCAAAGAATTGGAAACATGGACCAATGGTCTCCAAAGTTTGTTGAAATCACTTCACACATTGAACTTCAATCCACATATATCTAAATATTTCTATTCCCACTATTAGAAATCAACATGGATTCCAAATTGCAACCTTTCATATAGAGATGTCGAAGGCATTATCAATAGATTGTCATTTGCTATCAAACTTTGAGCAACACTAGAATTAATTCAATCACATAAACATAACCAGCATACCTCAACATAAAATGCACAAAGATTTCATTAAAAATAATTCTCAAGCTTCAAGCAACGATGTTTAACACATTTGAAAAATAGATATAAAAAATATCAATGAACCAACACATATGGAGGAATTTTGAAGAACATGGAGGGACATTCCAATGCATCACTGCAATAATATATATACCACCACTCCATCACACATATATAAACCAAGCTATATGAAGACAATGAGTACAGTCCACCGTATATTTAAAAAGGAACAATTGCTCACTTGCTTCTCAAATCATGCATGACTACTCACTAAATATAATTCCTACATCTTAATTAGAATTACCAGCCACTGAATACCTTTGAGACAATGCGTCTTATGCTAGTAATCCTATTATGGCTTGGTGTTATGGTCGATGCCTTTCTAGAGGGCTTTTCTTGTAAAAAAATGCAACAATTTAAACATGGTCCTTGGTGAACAAGAATTTCATTACAAATTCGGCCACTCTTTAATGTTGGTAAGGATCTATTCAGTTGTTAGTTCCACTTCACATTTCCACCTATGAAATTTTCTTCCTCATATGAAGCAACATATTCACTCCACAAACACCATCTAGTTAAACATGTGTTGAAAAATTTATCCACAAAGACATAATAAAGCATAATTTTTGTTGTGTTAAGGTCCTCTTTTATTTCTCAACATTTTTTAGCAAGATTTCTCCATTATTTTTAGTAGAATTTGAACACACATAGATACATAATTCTCTTCATAGGCCAAGCTAAGTTGTTATGCAACCAACTCACAAAATCAAAGAATATATAGATCAATGACCTAAAAATTAGCCTCTTTGAGGGGGAAGCTCCTTTAGATTACACAAATGAACAATTATTGCATGATTCAAATAATTAGGCCTCCTTTCTGTATATTTTAGTCTAAGGGGTCAGAATATAATCAGAGCCTACATAACAATAATATTGTAAGGGCACAAAACTAGCAATAATCGGATTCTTAGGGCACAATAAGAAGAATACGGGGAATACATGGACGCGTCAATACAATAAGGGGGTTTCATGAACAACAATAATGAGCTACACTGGTAATGTAGGGACCTAAGCTGCCACTCTCCTTCAAAAAGTGTTTTCCTCAACGCTTGGGTAGTTATGGATGCTTATGTATAAAATGCTCGTCCTTTCATGTGAAATCTTTGGTGGATAAGTTGTTCCACTTGATAAAATACTTTGAAATGGGTCGATTTTTTAGGTGTTGAGTTTGCGTATATGTGACTGCTTTAGGTTCCAATATGATTTTTCCTTCCTCATCCACCTACAAAAATATTGTTTGAACTTGGAGCTTGTCATCTATAACCTTGTTTAAACATGAAATATGGAAAACTTGGTGCACTCGAGAAGATGAAGGGAGATACAGTTTGTATTCCATAGTAACAATCTTTTGCAACACCTTGTAAGGACCATAGTACTTTAGTGATAATTTATCCTTCTTAGCTAGCTTGAGGGACCTTTGTTCATATGCTTGTATCCAGAAAAATACGAGGTCACCTACATCAAAACTTATTCCACGTCGATGTTGATATGCATGTTGTTTCATTCAATTTTGTGCCAAAGTGAGGTCATCCTATAAAAGTTGGAGATGTTTTTGTTGATGCTCGATGTGAGCTTTCAATGCCTGAATATTTTTCTTCTTGATGTGTCATTCAATCCTGAGAGTTTGAGGAGTGGTAATTCCTCGCATTGCATTACAGGATATAGTCAGATTCATTTATCGTTTCTCTAGGATTGTTTCATTGTGTATATCCTCTTATTTTGACATTTACTCATCCTTTTCTTCCTCCTCTTCAAAATCTATGTAAAATGATTTCTTCTCGACACAATTATGACCTTTAGTGTATTTTCTATCATAATTGCAACAAATACCTTTTTCTATTTTTTCTTAACAATTGTTGTGGTGTCAACCTTGTAGGTTATGGGAGGCTAGGATCAACAACGTAACTTCCATCTTTATAGTTATGAGTGGTTAGCTTCCTTGTTGCCATAATTTTTCTTTCAATTCTTCTTCCCAACCTAAATTCCTTCTCCAACGAATCAGGTTCTCAAAGGAAAACCTCAAGTTTTATTTTATCCTTTAAATTCTCTATGAATACATCAATCATATGCTCCTCTAGAATATCATTTATCCTTATATTCAATTTTTGGATGTTCTGAATGTGCCTTTGAACACTTTTGTTTGAGATTTATCAATTGGAGAAAGAAGGTGCTTCACTTTGTCTCCTCAGAATGTGCTATCAATTCCTCCATAAAAATGTACCAAGTGACAATTTCTTTAGAGGATGGGGAATATACAATAGAGATTCAATGGAAGAAGAAATTACTCACTTTCAAAGAGTTTCACATAGAGCATAAGCTTAATCAATGAATTGCGAAGGGAAAATAAAATAAGATTTCTACGAGTATTCGGAAGTGGAAGGGTCTTCTAACTAAGTAAGAAACTATATGAGTCCTAGAGAGATGCAAAAACATGGCATAACTATTTAATGTCTCATGGACATGCCTCCATGGAAAATGATATTTTCTAGGACTTTGATGCAAGAGTATCATGCATAACATTTTCTAGGAGTTTGATGCAAGAGTATCATACATAACTTCCCTTTTCTTTAGTACCTAGAGTTTTTTATGCCTAAGGCTATTTAACGCCATGAAATCTAATAGTTTTTATGAGGTGTTCTAGAGCTTTTGAAATTTGGATGGATGTGTTCTGGTGAGTTGTTATTTAATGAGAGAATATATAAAAGGAGAAGACTTGAGGTGCACAACTTACTTTAGACATAGGCCACAAAAAAGTAACCTTAGATCTAGGCTAAAACATGTGTGCACGAGGTGTATATGATAGCCTAAAATCATAGCTATTCATGGTCAACTATATTCAAAATGTCCAATCACAATCAAGTAGTTAACCATATTCAATAATAGTCTATCATAAGCAATTTTAGTTTAACATGCACAACCATGGCCACCACAATTAATCATTTATTTCTGAAATATAATTTTACCATATTTTACTATAGTATGGAACTTGCTATGTTCCACTAATCTTACCAACATATTCTAGTCATCAATCTCCTCAACAACATTAATAACATTGTTAAAATATGTCAATCAACATCACTTTAAACTTTCCATAAATCAATACAAGAAATAAAATTCAAAATTAAAAAATAATATTAATATAAAATACTTTAACCACCCTATGAATATATCTATTCTAATAAAAAAAGGCTATAAAAATTTTCAAATCACCAAACCACCCTTTTAATATAACTATGGTAATAACAAAAAAAGGCTATAAATATTTTCAAACTAGCTCTTACTTTAAGAATTATGAATACGTGATTTTAAACCGTGACTAAATAAACGACTTAAATGGTTGCAACGAGTTGGAATAATGATAGGTAAGCGACCTGAAAAAAATTATGTTCGAGACTCAATTGAATGCGGACTAAAAGCTAGTCATTCTTCTGGTCGGCCTGCGAAAGATAACAAAACTCTAAGACGATAGTATAAATATATAAAGCATTACAGTTATTACAAACTCTAAAACGACAGTATAAATATATAAAGCATTACAGTTATCGAAATAAAGTCTTGTGTCGCGCTCTTTCAGGATATATTTGCGAACTCTTTCAGAAAGCGACGAGATGGAGGAATTACGAAATGTAAGCGATACCAATCTTGCCAGAGAAATTCTTTTGAGGGTTACGCGTAACATGGGAAACACATTTAGTAGACACATGACATTATGGGAAATGGAAGAATATGTACCTTCCACTCTAACAAGTACAACTGATGGCCTTTAACATGAAGTAGGGGCATCCACCCAAAAAGAGGACCCTGTTCAACAACACCTGATCTCTAGCATAACGTTTAGATGGATAGAAAGAGATAGCGAAGATAGTGGCTTGGAATTGGAAAGAGATAGCAAAGATAATTATTGACATAATTAAAGTATATTAATATCAATATCTAAGACATAATAATTTTTATAATGTTCTTATGATATATATTTACATGTAAATAATAATATTTATTTATTTTTCTAATTTATAATTTCTAACTCATATTTATTTATATGTCATTTCTATATCTATTTCCATATGTTTCTATCTTTATTAGAAGTGATTTTTTTTTACTATTTTTAGTACAAATATTGTGTATGTTCAAAATTTAATAAAGTAATATGATTAGACATAATTTCTTAAGGAAATATTATCATTACATTTACTAAGTTATTTGTCTTTCATAAATGGGGATTTATAGCATGACCACCTAAAGATCCTAGGAAAAATGGAGAGAATCAGCTCTATGAGCCTTTCAAATAGTAGGAAACTAGATCATCAATGAAAATCATACCCCTGACCTAGGTGTTTTTCTCCATCAAACAACTTTTGCAGTGAAAATCATCTCTTGGAATATCACCAGCATTAATATCTTGGGAAAACCAAGGTATTTTAGAGGTAGAGTAATCAAGAAAAAGCCTTCAATTACATTAATCCACTAAATTTTCTAAAAGAAAATTATTACATTGCACCTCATGCCCCAAATTTTCTATAAGGAAATTATTATATTGTAGCTTATTTTCGGGTGGGATGTCTAGTCATGGTGTTAGATGTCAAAGGCAATGTTTGAGGACTAGCCATATTTAGGAACCATTTTGAGGTAGTCTTGCCATATTGGACAACCCATCATTGAATGCTATTTGGATTGTTGTAGTAGCTTTGCTCAAAAGAAATGAGTGTTGGTCTTCAGGATATTGTTCCCATATCTATGTAGAGAGGGTAGCCTTCATGGAAAAGCTATGGATCATATATTTACATGTGGATGGCATATGGATAATATGAGGAGATTAATATTCAATTGCATCTCTTGAATAAAAGAAAGGAGGGATGAGATAATTTAGGGTTTTGATACATGACATTGCACTTGTTAACTTCTCCTCCACAAGCTCTGCACATCCTGTTGTGTTGTGTGTTCCTAGCCGAGTTGGGACTTCATCCCAACCAGCCTGGGACTTACTCTCACCCTCTCCCCTTATAGTGAAAGAACCATTGACACAAGTACACTAGCATTAACCAAGCACACCAACCTCACTTCTTGAAGTTAAAGTAGACCACTCTCCTGTGTTGACAAGCAAGAGTTGAGGCAAATCAGTAAGACAATGGCAACCAGGCCATCATACTTGATGGGACTCCCACACTAATTAGTGTGAAGTCTAGTTTGGACTTCATACCAGGGTGATCCCCTAAATGTTGGAGGGTTCAGCACCGTCAAATTTTTGGCTCTAGAAGGAGGATAGCCACTTGTATATGGTCGAACATCTTCTCACACTCATTCATCAACCACTTGGCCAATGCACTAACTCACAGCCCCTCTCACCCACACAAGACTCTGCAGTTGGTTACTCCTCACCTCCCAAGATTAAACACCATATCATGAACTTCACTCTTTCTGTTCCATCACTCTCTGGTTTGTGAAAGTATTTAGAATGATCCAACCCATACAGCATCTTCCATATGAGTCAAGAAAGCCAAAAGCCACTCCTACAGGAATTGTTGTATCATTAGTGGAAGAAGTAGTCCTTCCCACACTTGAAGGTCTAGCAAAAGCTATTGAGAGGAACCTTCGAGATTTCAGTAAGGTGAACAAGATAGTCTTGTGACCTTGAGATCATATTCTAGTGTAGGAGGCAAAGGGAAAGGCAATGGAGGAAGTGGAGGTGGAGATGAACTAATGGACTCACTGGAAATAGAGGAGGATGACAAAAAAGAAGAAAAGATGGCTGGACAAAATCTCGAATGGATGACTTTGGGACCATTGGCTCTCCTCGTTGTTTTGCACAAGATGCTGAAGCAGGTAGTGAGAATGAACATCAAGTTCGACCCTCACTTTTAGATTACCACTTTCCACTTTCCCTCTATTTACTTCCTTCTATGTTCCAACAATGGAAGTTTATAACCATTTTGCGTGGGACATAAGATTCTTCATGTCCTCTAGCTGAAATGAAATAATTTAAACATATTTTGAATAACCCATAGTGTTAAGATTCTTCATTTCTAGTAACTAAATTGAAATAATTTAAACATATTTTGAATCATAGATAGTATTTTAACTTTTATTGCATCAATGCTAGTAGAGTTGTATGTAGGTTAAAACATAACAATTCAGGATGTGATCTTATATGGTTTTTTGATGGGTTATATCTATTGATTGAACAAGGGAAAATTATAACTTCTTCTTTTTTCTTGAAATGTTACATGGATTCAAATATAATTTGAACTTTGTTGGTCTACATTGCAACCAATTGGTCGTATGCTACTGATCAATTTGTAAAGCAATTCTTTGACTAATTTGTTGTCCACTTTAAGATTGACTATATATTCATTTTGTTAATTTTAGTACTTGTTTTGGTTCAAATTGATTACTCACTCCATTAAGATGGAACTGATGCAGAGAAGTAGGTTGTGTTTGTATGTGTTTATATATATTTATTTTTTCTTTAATTTATCAAGAATTGTGAGGGATCAAATTTGTAGAAGTATAAACTTTTAGCTATTGCTATTCAAGGAATTTGATCATTTTTCATTATTGATAAATCAAGGGTTGATGTTGATTTATGTTAATTTTTATCAAAAATATTTGTTATTGACATATACTATATTAAAGTATATTAATATCAATATCTAAGACATAATAATTTCTATCAATTTTTTATGATATATATTTACATCTAAACAATAATTTTTTATTTGTTTTTCTAATTGATAACCTTCAATTCTAACTCATACTTATTTACATGTCATTTTTATATTTGTTTCCATAGGTATATCTGTTTATTGGAAATAATTTTTTGACTATTTTTAGTACAAATATTGTGTATGTTCAAGATTTAATAAAGAAATATTATTAGTCATAATTGCTTAAAGAAACATTATCATTGCATTTACTAAGTTATTTTTCTTTTATAAATGGGGATATCTAGCGTGGCCACCTAAAGATCCTAGGAAAAATTGGAGAGAAACAACTCTAGAAACCTTTCAAAGAGGGGGAAACTAGATATTCAATGAGAATCATGCACCTCATCGAGGTAGTTTTCTACATCAAATAACTTTTGTAGGGAAAATAATCTCTTGGAATATCACGACCATAAATATCTTCGGAAAACAAAAGCATTTGAGAGATAGAGTAATGAAGGAAAAGCTTGCGATTAAATTAATGGAGGAAATGTTCTATAAGAAAATTATTGTATTGTATCTCACTTTGCGAAGGGATGTGTTGTCATATTGGTAGGTGTTAAAGGTAATGTTGGGGGACTAGTGATATTTAGGAACCACTTGGATGTAGTATTACCATATTGGATATCCCATCATTGAATCCTATTTGGATGGTTGTAGTAGCTTTTCTCAAAAGAAATGAGTGTTTTTATGTAGGGTATGGTTCCCATATCTCGATAGAGAGGGTAGCCTTCTTGGAAAAATTATGGATCATATCTTTACATGTGGATCATTTATGGATAATATGAGTAGATTACAATTCAACTGCATCTCTCAAATAAAAGAAACAATGGATCAGATAATTTAGTGATTTGATACATGACATGGTACTTTTTAAAGTATGTATAAATAATGGGTTATCTATCTAGCAAGTAGTGAAGTTGCTAGACCAATTTTTAAAATCTGAAGCTTTGATTAGCAAATAACTATTTGTTGAACTTGTTATTCTAGTGGGGTTGGGTTTGAACCATTTTCCAATCCAACTCGATTTGGATATGAAGATAGGGCCCCATAATAGCCCTTTTAGGTTTGGGATTCCAACAAAAATGTTGTGGCTATTTAAGGGAATTAAGATCCATGGTGTGAACAAGAAGCACAAATTTAAGGGATAAAAATGAATATCAATTGTTAGAATAGGAAACAATTTGGAAATGTTCTTTCAAATTAGATAGCCTTGGAAAGTAGGATGTAACTCATCTAAAAACAAATTATCCAAAATGTGAAATTAAAATAAATTATTAAAGTAGTTGGAATAAATATTGATTAGCCATAGAAACAATAAAAGAAAGAGGATCTTTATGCTAATAGAAGTCGCATGTTTAGTTTTTTAGAGAGGGTGAGCACAATACCAAATTATTATATAAGGTGTTGATCAAGTGATGCAACCACAATATCCACATAGAGATGAGGAAATCTAATGCATAACAACGGACATTCCTCGTGCTATTCTTCGAGACTAAAATGATGCTTTGTTGTGATAGGTGTCCTTGAAGGAGGTGGAGTGGTGGTTGTGATAACATTGTGAAACAAAAATCTAGGTGTTAACAACTCTACCATTAAATTCTTTGGACCTTGTTGACCCTTTCTTAGTATGGAGATCAATGCATTTGTGGAGAAGACTCACTAGGAAAACCATGTATGTTTTGGCCTAAATGAAACATTTATTTCCTTTGTCCCTAAACCTTATAGATATGATTCGCTGAGTCGTTATATCTGAGATTCTCTTTGTAATGTTTTCTATAAAATCCTCTCATGACTCACAGTAAGTTGTCTTAAACTTCCCCTCAGGAACATAATCTCTCCCAAGAAGATAACTTTTCTTGACAGTAGGAAAATATTGGATGGAATTTTTACCATGCATGAACTCTTTGAAAATAATAAAATGGTAGGTAGGATGATTATGTTGGATATTTCCAATGCTTATGATAGACTTTATTGGAAATATAGTTGTCCACCCTCAAGGTATTTGGATTATTTTCCTCTTTAATTTCTTGGATTTGTGCTCTAATTTCTACCCCTTTATAACCCATCATGATCAATGGATATGCTTCCACTCTGTTTAACCAATTAAGGGTCCTTGACCAAGGGGATCCCATCACGGCCTAGCCTTCACTCATGCTTTGAAGGACTCAAGCTGTTTAGAAATGACTTACCTATCATGCACTAGCAGTTGTAGGATGATATCCTACTCTTTTTGTTTCCCAAGGCTAAGGAAGCAATATGTCTGAAATAAATCATGAAATTATTTATAGAAACCTCAGCCCCCAATCTATTGCATAATTCCTAGGATGAATATCTCGTATTTAAAGGGAATTCATGCTTCCAAAAATTTGCAATCCAAATATAAGATCAATCTCTATTGCATGCATGATATTCACACTCTAGTAAATAATACAACTGATAGTACGTTGTCCCAGCATTCTACTCTCAACTAGGTCTTTCCCAGAATCAACATGCATGACTTTCAAATGAGGAAATCTTCATTTAAATAGAGTGACACTTTTGGATGTAATAGCACACCAATTGACTTTTAACTCTCTATTAGTTAAACAATTCGGAACTAATTTAACTGAACATAGCTTAGTAAATTGAGTGATCTAATTTCCAACTCAATTTGAACTCATACTGGACCCCTAAAACTTAAGGAGAACATATACATGACTACAAAAAGGCTTCGAACTAGAAATTCCTAGTATAATTCATTTACTATTTACAAGTTTCTATGAGAATATAATTTGATTTTAATTCTCAGTTTAATTTTCAAGGATAAACTAAATTGGAATTTCTTGTTGCCAATTCTCAACACTACCTCTCAACAAGAAAGGCATTATGAGATACCCCAATCCTTTCTCTGTTAAACTCGAATTTACATCTTGAAAATGCCTTTTTTAAAATGTTAGCATCTTTCTCCTCCATGGGAATATACTCTAACAACATAATCAACCTCAATACACAATCTATGAGATGATGATATCAGATTTTAGTATGCTTGGACTCATGATAAAAAACTAGATTTTCAGAGAGTTTGATACAACTATGATTGTTGTAATAAATCACAGTTGGATCCATATATTGAGCAAAAAAACCAGCCAACATCTTACTCATCCATATGGCCTCACATGTTTAATAACTCGCAGTCATGTACTCTGCCTCTACCAAACTGAGTACAATTAATCGTTGTTTCATGTTGTACCAAGAAATTGTCACTCACCTAGTACTGAAGATCCCTCCTGATGTGGTCTTCCTATTAGATGGACTCCCTACAAAATCTACATCAGTGAAGCCTTCAAGATCAATCCCTCTTTCTGTTTGCACCATAATCCATATTGATAAGTGCCCCTAAGATATATCAACATGTGACTTTTCGCCTTCCAATACAACTTGGTAGCCCTAACCATCACTTGACTAAGTTAGTTAACAGCATAGAACATGTATGTTCATGGGTTCACCAAGTACATGAGTGAACTCATAAGTTTCCTGTAAATAGTAGTTTCCACTACTTCCCCTAGTATCATCATCCTTCCTCCAGTTACTTACTAAAGGAGTCTCCATGGGTTTTCCTCTCTCTATTAAGAATATTTTGAGTATCTCGTTGGTATACTTTCCCTGATACACAAACAACTCCCCACCACCCTGCCATACCTCGATGCTAAGAAATTAATGCATGAGCCCCATGTCCTTCATTGTAAACTCTCTTGCAAGGTCTTCCCTGAAAGACTTGGTTAACTCATCATCACTTGTTAGTATGAGATCCTCAACATCAAGTACAATGATCAACACCATAAATTTCACCACTATGTGGTATATGTTTGAATCTTCCTCTCTCTTCGTGAAGCCCAACTCAATGAAGTAGCTATCTATCTAGGTGTACCAAGCATAAGGTGCTTGCTTCATCCCATACAATTCTCTCTTAAGCCGACACACATGCGATTCATGGTCAAATGTCTCAAAAAATTTATGTTGCTCTGTGTAAACCTCTTCCTTAATCATGCAATTAAGGAAGGTTGTATTTGCATCCATCTGATCTATTTTCCAACCCATCTATGTTGATAGTTGAAATATAGATCTCATGAGTACCTTGCAATAGGATCAAAGGTCTCATCATACACAATCCCCTATTACCTGTGAAAATCAATTGGCCACAAATGTAGCCTTATGCTTCTCCACATTACCATATGCATGTTTATTTACCTTCTAAAGCCAATGGTATCTCACCACTAAATTTTCCTCTGGTCTCGGGTCCATATTCAAACACGGTTATGAACTATGTAGTCATACTCCTCCACCATGACATACCCCGAAATTGGCTGTTGCACCGCTGTCTTAAAATAATATGGCTCTGTCACAACATAATCGCCCATAAGATCCATGTATCCAATGTACCACTCAAGTGACCTCCTCTACCCACATTAAGGATACAAAATCAATAAAACCATACTCAATGATACATGGTAGTAGGATTACTAAAAGGTTATTCATGAGGACACAAATATCCTTTCTTATTTACATCTTTCTCCGAAAATAATTTCTTATATGGTTTCTAAGACAACACTTCCACAAGTCACCACCCCCTTTGTCTTCATCACACTGGTCGATGTCTTTGTGAACTTAGATTTTGATGGGGCCTCTAAAAGTAACCCTAAAATAGATGAATATGGAGGTATTTTCACCAATGGGATCCAATATGATAGATATAGATGATATCTCCTGCTAGTGGGATCTATATCACATGCTCTCCATTAGTATTGTGCCTACCACAACAACTTTAATATGATATATGTCAAATTGATGTCATCTCATGGCTCAAATAATCATTGGGTGCTTGCAGTCTACTACCAGAACTCCTTTGTGATCACAATGCGTGAGATGAAGATCTTTCGATGGAAATTTTCATGTCCATTGCACCTATCACCTAATAGATAGACCTGCTAGACTTTGGCAAATGCTCACTTACTAAAATAAACTTACAGTTGGTTGATTCTCGATAGACATAGATAGAGATTATAATTTATCCATTCCCTCGATTTCATTAGTTTTCGAAGGTTCTCATATTCATTGGATATGAGGCTCCTTCAAGAGGGCCCTCTTGCACCAAGCTTAAATTTCTTTGATCCGCAATGACTACTAGGAAAAGAGATAAAATGTCAATGAAAAGTTTTACCTATGATAACTGAAGGGATTTCATAATCTTTAGGCCATGTTTTCAACAATATGTTTTATACAACACCTACAAGGTAAAAAATGTGAATTATACAAATATTGATGGAGTTAAATCTATAGTGTTTCTTCATGGTCACTAAAGGTCAATTTATCAACTAAAATTCTCCATGGATATATTTTCTCACCCATTATGATCAAACTATTTTAGCACACAATCCTTGATTGACATTGACAATGAAATAACAATTTACATAGGCATTATAATTCTCACAAGGAACAATTAACTAATTCTAATGCACAAAGATTAAAGTGAACTAGATAGTAACATCATACAATTTCATGATTTCCAAACACAATTTTAGGAAAAATTCAATGGTAATTGGTGTTCTCTTAACCACAATGACAATCACATTACCTATATCAGTGGAAAACTAAATGAGACTAAGAGGAAATTATGGGCTTCTACATATAATAGGTTAATATTCCAACATTTAACGTGTCAATCTGATCTATCGTAGGCTTCAAGGCACAACACAGTATATACTAGAACAATACCATAGGAATCTACAAGTTCCTCCCTATCTAACTACATAATATGTTCAATGAACACTTTCTTCATCCACAAGAAAAATAAGTTTATGTTATCTAAATTAACTATGCAATCATAATGGCTTTATCCTAAATACAAACCTTGACTAATAGCCGCTATGGTCTTATGATTGTGTTTCCTTCAATATTGAGGAATCTAATGTAAAAATCATCTATCTATAGGACAAAATAAATTATGAAACCTTTGTACCTACTACAAAAATCCCTGCAAAAATCTAGAAACACAAAAATTTTCGGAGCCCCTATATTGTGTCGAGCCACTAGCACCACTCAGATCTTCTCAAAGAGCTAAACAGTATCAAAAAACCTGGAAAAGTATAAGTTTTTAGCTAATTAAATCTAAGTCGTTAGTTCCTACCTAAAGTTCGTTGGTCACATTTTAAGAATGCGACTAAGTCTAAACCTTGCGACCATTACTACTGATGCAACCTGTGCAACTCACTGTTGCATAGGTCACGAGGTTGCATATGTCTATCGTGGACATTCATGTGATCATGTGACCCTTGTGACCTTGCGACTGGATGGTCACAAGGTCACATAGGTGACAAGGTTGCACATACCTCACTCACACATGAATGCGTCCATGAATCCCTTGTGACCTCATGACTACCTACTTAGAAGGTCGCATAGGTCACATGTGAGACCCATGTGATCTATCTTTTCTATCTTTTTATGAGTTGGTTTCATAACATTTGTGTTATAGCTCCAAATCTCACTATTATGGTTTGTGATGCTACACCCATGGCCTAGGGCAACCCCTCCTTCCAGACCTGGTCCAAAATCTAAAAAACAATGTTTTATTCCCTGTACGCGACATTGCCCTGAGTTAAACGCGTGTATATGTGGGTTCATAGATACCCAACCTGCGTATATGTATTAAAACACTTAAAAAAATACAAAACTCCTTATTTTCGGGTGGAGATCGTGGGTTTTACCTGCTGATCACCTGTTAGTGCCTGTGGCCTCAACTGTCCCCAACAAATTCCTAACTAAAAAACTACTTTGGAATTGGTATAAAAAGACATCAAAGGGAAGGCCTAAGGGAGGAGGGAGTATAGAGCAAGGTTATTATACTGAGTTTTTTCCCCTGATCAGGTCTGAAGACCCTTGTGCCTTCTGCACTTCCCCTATATTGTATAGGAAACCCTTGTTTCCTTGTGATTTGATGTTCATCCTCTAGTCATGACATCTTGGAGTGAGTATTGGAAGGTGACCTACTAGAGGCTTGAGGCGGGACGGATCCAGAAGGAGGCTGAGCTTTGAGCTTGCAGAAGTGGTTCAGGTGATATTTCTCTTTTTTCATACTATTCTATTTGTCTAATAAAGAAACACATCTTGTTCCCGAAAAGGTTCTTTCTTTATGTTAAGGATGTTCATAGTTGAATTTCATGTATGAATAGATGTCTAGAAGTTTGTAACTGACTCCTTTCTTATATAGCATAAAGATCATTTTTTATGTAAATCTTTGTCCATATACTGCTGCATTCCTTGGAATTGTTATTTTTGCAGGGCAAAGGAGTGGAAGGGACGTTTAGAAGGGTTTGCACCCTTGAGTAACGACCCAAATGTAGGACCTTAGGTATGTCCTTCTCACCTTAGAAGTAGCTTTTTCTAGCGTAAACGGCTGTGTGTGTGTATGTTTCTTGACTTAGTCAACTTCCAGTCTGCTAGGGTTCCACCCAAGAGCCTTAGGGGATAATATCCCGCAACAGAACTGGCGACTCCGCTGGGGAACAACATCCTTGTTGTTCCTTGTTGGGCGTTTGTCAAGCCTATCAGGGATCAGTAGCTTGCTGGCTTATTGTTATTGTTTGGTCTGTTTTTGACTTCTGAGTTTTACCAGTTTCTTGAGTTTCTTTTTTATTTTTCTTGAAAGACCACATACACGCTGATTTTCTTTGTTACAGAAGCGTATAAATGCTTGTTGTCTGAAGTAAACCCGCGTATACGCAGGTTTCCTCAGGCACAGTCGCATATACACGCATTCTGCACTGAATGTAGTCGCGTATACTTGGCAGTTTTCAAGATTTATAAACCTTTTTGTCTCTGGAGTGTTTCTGGTGCTTTCAGTCAGTTTTAAACAGTCATCTTTGTCAGTATCAGTTCTCTGTTTTCCATCAAGTGTCCTTACTCCGACTTCTCTCTAAATTATAAGAAGTCTTGGTTTTGTTTCGTGTTTGCGAGTGTCATCATGTTTTTGCTTTAAACACACAAGATTTCCTTATTGGAATCTTGGCTGCCCTGAGTGATCAGAGCAGAAAAGATTGTCATTAATCTTTGTGTTTAACTTTGTTCTTGGTGACTTTTTGGTTTGCTTAACGAAATAGATTTTTATGACCAATTACTTCTTTTTTTCATTAAAGTTGTCATTTTGATACTTTACTGGAACCGTGTTTTTGATCGCTTTTGGTCTTTGCTACCAAAGCTTTCCTTGCTGCCTTGCATTGTCGAAAGTCGTTTCGAGCACATTTGTTTTTTGTTGAGTCTTCATTCCTTGTTGGGTGTAAACTTGCAAAATGTGTTTCTTGCTTGTTTCAATTGTGAAGTAACGGTTTTTGTTGAAAGCATTTTCAAAAAGACCCTTTTGTTTCTACTTTCAAGTGAACTTTTTGAAAAGTTTTAGTTTTTGCTTTCTTGAACTTGCTTTTCATTTTGTTTCCTTTTGCTGAATGAAAGTGTTTTTGTTATCTTGAGTTTTGCTTTTAGTATTTAGACGAATTTGACCATCTTTGATTCCAACTAAATATTGTAAGTGGCAAAAAGGAAATTTGATAAACAAAAACAACTTTTATTTTTTGTTAGAGTAGTTTTCAATCTTGCATCAAGCATTTATTCTTGCATTAGGACAAATTTGCATCTCTTTTGGCATAAAATAGATTTGTTAACTTTTGAGTGTGAAGTATGAATGAATAGAAAAGAGAAGAAAAAGTTTGTTTCATTAGAAGTTTCCTTCTGAACCCTGTAGAAGAATACTTTTCCTCGAAAAAACAATGACAAAGTGCATAAGCATATAGTTAAGTTTTATTAATCCTTTTTGCGTCAAAAAACACACCACTAGTTTCACTTCCACCATCCTTTGACTTAAAGAACAACCCTTAAAATCAAGCGCTAATTAAAATCAACTATAACTTTTTTTATTTTGAGTTAAATACACAAACAAGTTTTAGGATTTTAGGGCCTTGGAATAGGCGAGTGGAGAGTTAA
>APFE030981756.1:38509-51773 GCA_000404065.3 Pinus taeda
TATGTAAATCTTTGTCCATATACTGCTGCATTCCTTGGAATTGTTGTTTTTGCAGGGCAAAGGAGCAGAAGGGACGTGAAGAAGGGTTTGCACCCTTGAGTAACTACCCAAACGTAGGACCTCAGGTATGTCCTTTTCACCTTAGAAGTAGCTTTTTCTAGCATAAACGGTTGTGTGTGTGTATGTTTCTTGACTTAGACAACTTCGAGTCTACTAGGGTTCGACCCAAGAGCCTTAGGGGATAATATCCCACAACAATTTGGGATCAGAGCTTTCGATTGTAGGGTTTCGCTGCTCCAAACATGTCATCGTGGAATTTTCGTTATAACTTTTTTTCTGCAACATTTCAAAAGCTAGAAAGAAACCCCACTTGAGCCAAAATCATTTTGAACTTCAGGTCCAAATTTCAAATCCTGTCTCGCTATATTTGTGGAGATATGATATAAGGAAGCTAGGGTTTTTTCAGACTCCAAAATTACATTCCAAATAGGTGAGCTTGGGCAAATCATCATAACTTTCTCTCTGAGCTTCAGGTTGAATTTTCATCAGAAGTTATAGAAGGAGGATGGACTGTAGCTTTTTTGGGTATCATTTTGAGAACCTAAGGTTGAAACGGTGACCCACGGCACATCATACAAGTTTTCTCTACTGAAGCATGATATGCTTAGGTCTTCATGGGAGATTTGGCATAACTCTTCATTGAATAATCCAATCTTGATCAGACATGTGGTACAGAGATACATCAAATTCAATATCGAGCTCCTATAAAGTGAAAAATGGTGTGCAACTTTTTTTTTAATTTTTGCATAAGCTTGGTTTGAAAAAATAGTTTGAAGGAATTCAAAGGGCATAATGAAGCATTATTATCCATATTGATGCCCCAAGGAAATAAAATGGAAATGCCTAGTAAGCAACCTGAAATCTCTAGCATGACTCATGAAGAAAAGGAAGAAATACAACATGATATATCAAAATTACAAGACCAAGTGTAACAAATTTCACTTGCACAAAACATAACATAAGCTAAGATGGATGGTTTAAAGAAAGAAGTAGAAGCTAAGATGTAGGGCGTGGAAGCTAAGAGAGATGGTTTAAAGAAAGGAATAGAAGCTAAGGTGAATTATGTGGAAGATAAGATGGATGATGTGGAAGCTAATATGGATGGCATGGATGCTAAGATGAATGGCATGGATGCTAAGATGGAAGAATTGAAGATAAATTTGAATACGTTGCTACAAGAAATGGTTACTAATGGTGAAAGTGTGGTAAAGGAAACTCATGATGAGAAAAAAGGAAATTATAAAGATGGAAGTGTTGTTGCTCCTAGCCTTCAACAACCTAAAAGGTTGACACCACAACAATTGGAAGAAAAAAGAGAAAAAGGGCTTTGTTACAGTTGTGATATAAAATACACTAAAGGTCATAAGTGTGCTAAGAAGAAATTATTTTACATAGATTGTGAAGAGGAGAAAGAAAAGGAACAAGAAACGTCAAAAGAAGAGGATATACACTAGGAACAATCCCTAGAAAAACAAGAAATGAATCTGACCATATCTTGTAATGCATTCGGTGGAATTACCACTCCTCAAACTATCAAGGTAGAAGGGCATATGAAGAAGAAATTGTTAATAGCATTGATTGATTTGAGAAGTACCCGTAATTTTATTCATTGTAAGATAGAAAAGGAATTGAATTACTTCCTATATCTAGGACCAGAGTGCCAAGTGATGGTTGCAAGTGGGGGAACCATAACTTTGTTTAGAAAGTTCAATAATATTAAGCTATCCATGGGAGAATATGTATTGAATAACCCAATGCTTTCCATTCCAATGGGTGGTGCTGATTTTGTAATAGGAGTACAATGGCTACAATCCTTGGGTACAATAGCTTTTAATTTTCAAGAATTTTTTATGAAATTCTCTTCAGAAGGAAAGGAAGTTGAATTAAGGGGTATCATCGGGAAATCGAGAAAGATAATCAGCTCTAACAAAACTTCTAAAGAAATAACAACAAGGCATAATTGCACAATTATATTGACTATAGGTTCTGACATCGAAATAATCCATTTCTCTAGATCTTCAAAAAGTCTTGGACAATCATTCCAAGGTATTTGAGACTCGCAAATGCCTCCCACCTATTCATGACCATGATCATGCTATTACTTTGATTCCAGGAAGTGCTTGTCTAAACATCAGGCCTCAAAGATATCCCTATGTACAAAAGAGGAAATTGAACGTATGGTTGCAGAAATCCTAGAGGTCGGTATAATGCAACCTAGTCAAAGTTCTTTCTCTGCTCTAGTAGTATTGGTTCACAATAAGGATGGATGGTGGTGCATGTGTCCAAATTATAGTGAGCTCAATAATCTCACTATTAAAAATAAATTTTCTATTCCTGTGATTGATGAAATTGGATGAATTGCATTCATCAAATATTGATCAATGCCCTAAGTGATAGCTCAAATATCAATGTGTTCAAAAGAATGTTGAACCTAATCAACCAGATAGATCTTGTATTTCTGATTTTGGTGCCATGAATGGTTCGAAAAACCGACACTGTTGAAGGAGTTATTGCAATTTGAAGAGTCCAGTAAACTAAAATTTATGGACATTTGATCAAGATTAATTTGGTTTTTGAAAATATTAAAAATAAGTATATTCCAAGGAAAGAATATTCTATTTTTGGGTAAGCACTAAACATTTCCTTAAATGCCTTTCTTTAATTTTTGTATTGAGCACGTGGGTAGTATTCAGAAAGCGAGAAACGATATGTTGTGTGGACGAAAAGTTGTAAATGGTATTCTTTGATTTCACGTGATTAACCTTAGTGATCGACACATAGCAGGGTAAAAATACTTTTCTCGTGCACCCTCAACCTGATATCAGTCATGCAAGAATCAGCATGAGATTGCGTGAGATCCGTTGAATTGGACAGGTCACATCGACGGTGGAGATTGTCAGGCCTAGTTCCCGAGCAAATGATGCAATATCTGTTGGATCTGGAGAAGTGAGATCAATGGCACAAATTGAAGCACTTTATAAAAAGGATTGAGCGAGATTGATTGATGGTGGAGATCCACAAAGTAAAATGCTTCTGATGCTGACGTAACTATTAGTGGTAAACATTCCCACATAGTTGTCAGTTAATATGACTACCGACATTAACCCTAACCATCGGGGATTAACTACTCCATATGCATGCATGAAAGTTATTGTAACAGATACCTCCCGTTGTCAGCTTGGTGAAGCAGGTAAACTTAGGGATTATGCCAAATTTAATTGGAATTAGGTACACTTCCCCAAAATTAGTGGAGTATCCCTAGAGGATATGGACTAAATGCCCTCCAGGATCATTTTTCGAAAAGAGAGAGTGAAAAAAGGAGTCTAGCTAGGCTAATTAGATCCTTCTGAAGCCCATGGAATAGTCCAAAGAAGCTCAAGAGGTCATCTTCATAGATTTTTTCATCCAGGGAGATTTTGGAGGTTAGGGCCCCCAAGGGTTGGAGGTAGTTGTAGGAGCTACGAATACTCGTTCTTAGCAAGTGAATAGTTATTATTGATTGTAATGAGCCTTATGAATCCATTTTAGGGATTTGTAGAAGCATTTGGAGACTTCTAAAGGCTGATATTATATAGGGAAGTTTTAGGCAGACTAGTGCGAACCGTGGAGGAAGGCCAAGTTTAGTGTTCATGTCTGATATGTGCTGTAGATAGTAGAAGAGGTTTTAGTGACAGTTAAATAATTTTGAAGGACTTAGTGCCATCAAGATGCTTAGGGTAGCTCAAAGAGCTTATTGAAGGTATCAAGTCTAAGGGAGCTTAGATCTGTTTGTAGAGTGATGACCGTTATGACAAGGGTATAGATGTTATTCTAAGACAATTGGTTCAGTTCAATAACCTTTGGAGTTAAGTGTGGAACCTGTAAAATAAACTTTTCCATAATTTGAAAGAGACAAGTCAAGATGAAAAAAGCTCAAGGAGACGTAGCCCACAATATTTGGGTGAACAACTAGATTAAATTTGTTGTTATTTGTGTTTATTTATTTGTTGCATTATATGAATATTATATTTCTTTAATATCAACAGAAAAAAATGAACTCAAAACACTTAAGAAATTAAAAACAAACAACATACAATTGTTTCAAGTATTTAATTCCACTAATGTCATATATAAGCTAGATCATTTATTTGTCAAGCTTTGAGTGGGAGGTTCTTGTAAGCATAACAAGTTTTTAAACCCCGATTTCAGACCATGCATGGCTCAATTTACTTCATCAAGTTGGATCTTTGTTCAGGATATCATCAAATTAGAATGAAGACTAAAGACATTCAAAAAGCAGCATTTAGAACTCACGAGGGTCATTTTGAATTTTTGGTCAAGCCTTTTGGCCTTACTAATGAGCCTTCTACATTTCAAGGTTTGATGAATTCCATTTTCAAACCCTACCTTAGAAAATTTGTGTGATTATGTTTTGATGATATAATAATCTACAGCAAGTCTTGGAAGGATCATGTCCAACATGTTGACATGGTGCTCAAACTATTGGAGGAGAAACAATTATATGCTAAAATCTCTGAATTTTTCTTTCGAGTATAAGAGGTGGAATATATGGGTCATATTGTATCACATGAAGGTGTTAAGGTACATGCTAGAAAAATTAAAACCATTAATGAATGGAAAATCCCCACATCCATAAATCATCTACGAGGATTTCTCAGGTTGATTGGGTATTATGTCAATTTTACTAAGAATTATGAGAGAATAGAAGCACTTGTAACAACATTATTGAAGAAAGATGCATTTTCATGGACTCTAGAGGCAACAAAAGCCTTTGAACATATTAAAGAAGCAATGTTCGAAGCACCAGTCTTAGCTACACCAGACTTCACAAAAACCTTTATTGTGGAATGTGATGCCCCGGGAGATGGAATTGGTGTTGTTTTAATGCAAGAAGAAAGACCCATTTATTTTGAAAGTCGTCCAATAAAAGGAAGGTATTTACACAAAGCTATTTACGAGAAGGGAATATTGGCAATACTACATGCACTTTAGAAATGGCGACCCTACCTAATGTGAAGGCACTTAAAGGTAAAAA
Organism: Pinus taeda; assembly: GCA_000404065.3. Taxonomy (NCBI): domain Eukaryota; kingdom Viridiplantae; phylum Streptophyta; class Pinopsida; order Pinales; family Pinaceae; genus Pinus; species Pinus taeda. The sequence goes on from APFE030981756.1 coordinate 43,605, forward strand.
CAAATCATGATCGTCTTAAATACTTTTTATAAGAAATATTATCTTTAGAAGAGCAGTGAAAATGGGTCGCAAATATGTTGGGTTATGACTTTGAAATCATCTACAAAAAAGGGAAGTAAAATTTTGTGTCAGATGCATTCTTAAGAAAGCACGAGGATGTGGAATCATTTCTTGGTGCCATCTCTATTATCCAAATAGATTGGATAAATGATGCAAGGGATGAATGGAAGAATGAAGAGGAAGTATGGGCTCTCATTCAAAAGATACAACAAGATCCCAGTACATCTGATACATTTAGCCAAAAAAAATGATTCATTATGGTACAAGGATCGGTTATACCTATTTAAGAGTTCACAAATCAAACAAAATATTCTTAGGGAATTGCACACCTCTCCCTCAGAAGGGCACTCACAATTTCTAAAAACCTACCACAGAATTAAGAAGGATTTTTTTTGGGATGGCCTCAAATAAGATATTCAAGAGTTTGTGGTAGAATGTTTGGTTTGCCAACAAAAAAAAGTTGAAACAATTAAGACCCCAAAGGTATTACAACCTTTATCCATTCCAAGCCAATGTTGGGTAGAGGTTTCAGTGGAGTTTATCGTAAGTTTACCCAAGTCCGAAGGAAAGAGTGTTATCATGGTGGTAGTTGAAAGAATCACCAAGTATGCACACTTTTTTACATTACCTCATCCAGTTAAAGCGAGTACAATTTCTACTACATTTATGGAAACAATTCAAAATCTACCTAGAAACCCAAAGATTATTGAAAGTGACAGAGATCCCATTTTCGCTGGAAATTTTTGGACAAAATTATTCTCTTTTCCTCCTACTAAGTTAGCTCATAGCTCATCTTATCATCCTCAATTTGATTAGCAAACTGAGATAGTAAAAAAATGTTTAGAAGGATATCTTTGTTGCTTTCTATCTGATAAATAGATATAATGGGTCAAATGGTTACCTCTAGCTGAATGGTGGTATAACACTTACTTCCATACTGCAAAAAAAATGACCCCATTTATGGCACTTTAGGGATATCATCCACCATCCATCACATCATATTTAAGAGAAAATTCTAAGGTTCAATTAGTGGAAGATCACATCGAGCATCAACAAGAAGTTCTCCAACTCTTTTATGATATCCTCACCTTGGTGCATAATAGAATGAGGCAGAAGGCATATCGACATCATAACGAAATAAGTTTTGATGTAGGTGGTTCGATATTCCTACTGGCTACAACCATGTAAAGAAATGTCCCTCAAGAAAGCTAAGAATGATAATAAATTATCACCAAAGTATTATGGTTCATACAAGGTGTTGCAAAAGATAGGTACTATGGCATACAGATTGGAGCTTCCTCCAACATTCCGAGTGCACCCTATTTTCCATGTTTCATGCTTAAAGAAGGTTATAGGTGATAAGATTCTAGTTCAAATAATATTTCAAAAATTGGATGAGGAAGGAAAAATCATAATGGGACCTAAAGAAATCAAAGAAATAAGAACTCGACAACTACAAAATCTATCAATTTCAGAGTATCTCAACAAGTGGAAGAACTTACCCGTTTAAGATTCCACATGCGAGGATGATAATTTTATACAGAAGCATCCAAAACTACCCAAGCATTGAGGACAACACTTTTTTTTAAGGAGAGGAGCGTGTTAGGTCCCTATAATAGTAGTGATTCCCCCAATACTATTGTCGTTATATCCCTTATTGTTATTGGTGTTCCCCTATTGTCCCCATATTGTTATTATTGTCCTGCATAGAATCCAACTATTGTTATATTTGTGCCTTTATATTTTTATTATTATGCTAGCTTTGGTTATATTGTGACCCCTTAGACTCCTATATGTAGAAAGAAATTTTTTTCATTTGACTCATCTAAGAATTGTTCATTTAAGTAATGTAAAGGAGGTTGCCCTCTCGAAGAGTCTTATTTCTAAGGCGTTGATCTATCCTTTCTATATTTTTTTGAGCTAGTTTCAAAAAACAAACCTAACATAGGTGGATCCTAGATGATAGGTGATAGATGATATATTATATATCCTGTTAGTGAGATCTCAATCATGTGTTATCTATTACTATTGTGCCTACCACAACAAATTTAATATGCTAGATGTCTAATTGATGGCATCTCATGGCTCAAATAATGACTGGGTCCTCAAACTCTACTACCACAACTCATCTGTGATTGCAATGCATGATATAGATGTCTTTCGATGGAAATATTTATGTCCATTGGGCCTATGACCTAACAAATAGACCAGTTGGACTTTGGAAAATGCTTACTAAGTCAAAGAACCTTACAGTTGGTTGATCCTCAATAAACATAGAAAGAGATAAGAGATGATAATTTTTGCATTACCGCGATTTCATTAATTGTTGAAGCTTCTCATATTCATTGGATCCAAGTCTCCTTCAAGAGGGCCATCTTGCAACAAGCTTAGATTGCTTCGATCGCCAATGACTACTAGGAAAAGAGAGAAAATGTAGATGAAAAGTTCTACCTATGATAACTAAAGGAGTTTGATAATATTTAGGCCATGGTTTCAACATTATGTTATATAGAAAACCTAAAAGGTCAAAAATATGAATTATACAAATGTTGATGGAATTAAATCTACAGTCTTTCTTCATGGTCGCTCGAGGTTAATTTATCCAGTAAAAGTCTCCTCGCATATATTTTATCACCCATGATTATCAAACTATTTTGGAACACGTTCTTGAATCGACATTGACAATGAAATAAAAATTTACATAGGAAGAATTCTCACAAGGAACAATTTAATAGTTCTAATGCATAAATATTAAAGGGGACTAGAGAGTAACATCATATAGTTGCATGATTCTAGAAAACCGTTTTAGGAAAAATTCAATGCTAATTGGTGTTTCTCTTAACCACGATGACAAGCCTATTACTTATATCAACGGAAAACTAAATGAGACTAAGAAGAAATTGTGGGCTTCTATATAGAATAGGCTAATGTTCCAACATTTAATGTCTCAATCTGATCTTTCTAGGCTTCGAGGCACAACACAATATACACTACAAGAATACCATAGGAATCTACAAGTTTCTCCCTATTTCACAACATAATATGCTCAATCAACACTTCCTATTTCCACAAGAAAAAATCAGTTTCTAGAATCCAAATCAACTATGAAATCATAATGGGTTCATCCTAAATAAAAACCCTCACTAATAACCATTATGGTATTATTATTGTGTCTCCACCAAGACTGAGGAATCTAATTTCTAATTCATCTATCTATATGACAAAAAAAGTTATGAAACCTACTTCTCTCTAGGCTGAGGAACTAAAAACTAAACTCTGTGTTCCATATGAAAAAAGGGATTACGAATTCTTGTAGTTTACACACTTTTGAAGCAAGAAGGAATATAATTTTTTTTTTCCCTCACCCCTTCTAGGATAATAGAGCTAATGTACTATTCAGTTTTCAAAATGAAAAATCATTAGTAAGTATCTGCTTCCAATCAGAAAAGAACTCAACCTTACATTTTACTAAGGAAACAATATTACAAAGTCTTAATGAAATAGTAGAAATACAATAAACCTTCCTTATGTTTGTTAAGCTATTCCACACAATTGTCATATATTGCAAAACAAATATTCTCTAGAAAGGAACACAACTTGTGATTATAAGTGCCAAGATTTACTATGTTCACACATAAACACTTGGTTTGATATCAATGTTGATATTACTTAAAAAAAAATAGAAGTGGGCATTTGAGGTAAGTGTGGAAGAATAAAACATTAATACCCATATTTAAAGCTAAAAATAAAAATCATTTAAATATCAACATTAGCACAGAATCTATTCTCCTTATTTATCAACAATCAATAGAAATTTTTTGTAGAAAGACATGCATTAACACATCACCAAAGGAATAAAGCCAAAAATAATTATTTCCTTGAAAGAAGTATTGAAGCATATTTTACAATATTTGTTGCATTATGAAACTAACTCAAGTACCCTACAAACCAAAATGAAATCGTATGATGCATATTTATACTTCAAGAACATTTTATGTTCTTTAACTAAATAGTACCTAGCTACTTTATCTAATAGTCCTTCACTAAAAAGACAAAGTATTATTTGTACAGTGGAACATGTTATTCATTAATCTAAGCACATCATCATTTATATTTCATACCTTTTCACTTTCATTCATGCATCTAGGACGTATGTAATATAAGGTGCAATCAATACCTTTCTAACTATTTTAAACTACATCTTAAAGATACATAGTAGGTCCATTCAAACCAAGCTTGAAATGAAAACATTTTGTTAAAAACAACTATGAAGAAGCAAGAAGATATGAAGGACAAAGATTGAATTCAATATTATTCACAATGATACATTTTTATACAAGTCTCATGACACTTTGTTTCATATTCCAAGTGCTCTTTTGGACTCCCTTTGACTATTCAGATTCGACACCAATGCTTAGACAATTAGGTTTCCAACATTCGCCCCCTTAATATAAAGGGGTATGTATGAGTCCAAGAAGAGAGATTTAATAAAAAATGTGTCAAAATATGCATGGCAACACTAGGATGCATGTGCTCTCTGAAATGTTTCTATAATGAGGTGGTTGAAGGATCACCACTAACACTAGAATGCTTAGATAAATTCGTGGAACTCTTCTGAATCTTGCAAGAAGATAAAATAGTTTACTAGAGGAGGTGTCCCTAATTATTTAGAGGGGGATAAATTCAACCTGGAAAATGGAGGTCTACAACTTGTGGTGGTTTAAGGATGACCACCAACTGTGGAATGCTTAATGCAATTACTAGAACTTTTCCAAAATTTTAAATAAGTTGAAGTCTTTTATTAGAGTAAGTGTCCCCAATTCTTTGAAGATGGAAAAGATCAACCTCAAAAGTGAGGTCCAAACCCTACACAAATGTTTTATGGCAAACCACCAATCAAAGGCCTGCTCATGGGTATCTATGTCTCTCGCTACAAATTTGAATTATGTAGGATGTTAAGGCTATGGCTCAGCCTTGCTTGACATTGCTTTGAAGATTGGGTGTGAGAAGATGGAGAAATCTCAATTTCAAGACTATTCAATAATCTAGAACAAATTTTGGCATATGATTGAAATATTTTCTTTGCTATTGAAGGCCATTGCTAAGAAGTTATCCATTCAAGGTCAATCTTTTATCTTCTAGGAGGCTTGTTTTTGAAGAATTTGTGTGAGGAATGAGAAGTTTTATGACAGTTCTCCCATGGATGAAGATGAAAAAAATCATCCTTCATATGCGCAACTTAGTCACAATGTGCAAATTTAACATTATGTTGTGGCTCTTATGGAAGACGAGTGGGATTTGAAACAACTGAGAATGAATTGTCATAAAGATATTCATCACTATGAAATTGGAAGGGCTTTGAGTAATTTGGATTATGAAAGGAGAGATCCTTATCATATCTGAGGCCAGTTGTGTGCTTCTTATGAATAAGCTCTTCCCAAGTTCTGATGATGGTCTTGGAAAGTGAAGGCTGAAATTTTCCATCTATATGTAGATTTACTTCTATAGTGACTTGATTAGTTTGCCATATCTGATGGGATTTTGTCTTAGTCTGAAAGAGAGGATTGTCCTGAACAAATACAAGTTTAGAATGATGACTACCCTTCTATATCTCATCTCATTGAAGTTGTGATTCAAGCTGCAAAGAATAAATCCTTTCATGTGCATTTTGTAGAAATATTTTAATGTTGGAAAGAATGTATTTGTTAACTTAGATTGTGTGATTTGTAGAAAAGTGTATCAAAGCATTCAATAAATCTAATATTTTAGTCTTTTGAGCCATTTTTCAAATAGAATTATGTTTTTTGGGTTGAATTTGTTGATACAATGTCAAAATAACAACTTACTCCCTTCTTCAGTGAGCCCAAAGAATTGGAAACATGGACAAATGGTCTCCAATGTTTGTTGAATTCACTTCACACATTGAACTTCAATCCATAGATATCTAAATATTTCTATTCCCACTATAAGAAATCAACATGGATTCCAAATTGCAACCTTCCATATAGAGATGTCGAAGCCATTCTCAACAGATTGTCATTTGATATCAAACTTTGACCAACACTAGAATTAATTAAATCACATAAACATAACGAGCATACCTCAACATAAAATGCACAAATATCTCATTAAAAATAATTCTCAAGCTTCAAGCAATGATGTTTAACACATTTGAAAAATAGATATAAAAAATATCTATGAACCAACACATATGGAGGAGTTTTGAAGAACATGGAGGGACATTCCAATGCATCACTGCAATAATATATATACCACCACTCCATCGCACATATATAAACCAAGCTATATGAAGACAATGTGTACAGTCCACCGTATATTTAAAAAGGAACATTTGCTCACTTGCTTCTCAAATCATGCATGACTACTCACTAAATAGAATGACTACATCTTAACTTGAATGACCAACCACTGAATACCTTTGAGACAATGCATCTTATGCTAGTAATCCTATTATGGCTTGGTGTTATGGTCGATGCCTTCCTAGAGGGCTTTTCTTGTACAAAAATGCAACAATTTAAACATGGTCCTTGGTGAACAAGAATTTCATTACAAATTCGGCCACTTTTTAATGTTGGTAAGAATCTATTCAGTTGTTAGTTCCACTTCACATTTCCACCTATGAAATTTTCTTCCTCATTTGAAGCAACATATTCACTCCACAAACACCATCTAGTTAAACCTATGTGGAAAAATTTCTCCCTAAAGACATAATAAAGCATAAGTTTTGTTGTGTTAAGGTCCTCTTTTATTTCTCCACAGTTTTTAGCAAGATTTCTCCATGATTTTTAGTGGAATTTGAACACACAGATAGATAATTCTCTTCATAGGCCAAGCTAAGCTGTTTTGCAACCAACTCACAAAATCAAAGAATATATAGATGAATGACCTAAAAATTAGCCTCTATTAGGGGGAAGCTCCTTTAGATTACTCAAATGAACAATTATTGCATGATTCAAATAATAAGGCCTCCTTTCTGTATATTTTAGTCTAAGGGGCCATAATATAATCAAAGCCTACATAACAATAATATTGTAAGGGCACAAAACTAGAAATAGTCAGATTCTTTAGGGCACAATAAGAAGAATATGGGGAATACATGGACGCATCAATATAATAAGGGGGTTTCATGAACAACAATAATGAGCTACACTGGTAATGTAGGGACCTAAGCTGCCCCTCTCCTTCAAAAAGTGTTTTCCTCAATGCTTGGGTAGTTATGGATGCTTATGTATAAAATGCTCATCCTTTCATGTGAAATCTTTGCTGGATAAGTTGTTCCACTTGATAAGATACTTTGAAATGGGTAGATTTTGTAGGTGTTGAGTTTGCGTATATGTGACTGCTTTAGTTTCCAATATGATTTTTCCTTCCTCATCCAGCTACAAAAATATTGTTTGAACTTGGAGCTTGTCATCTATAACCTTGTTTAAACATGAAATATGGAAAACTTGGCGCACTCAAGAAGATGAAGGGAGATACGGTTTATATTCCATATTAACAATCTTTTGCAACACCTTGTAAGGACCATAGTACTTTAGTGATAATTTATCCTTTTTAGCTAGCTTGAGGGACCTTTGTTCTTGTATCCAGAAAAATACTCGGTCACCTACATCAAAACTTATTCCACGTCGATGTTGATATGCATGTTGTTCCATTCAATTTTGTGCCAAAGTGAGGTCATCCTATAAAAGTTGGAGATGTTTTTTTTGATGCTCGATGTGAGCTTTCAATGCCTGAATATTTTTCTTCTTGATATGTCATTCAATCTTGAGAGTTTGAGGAGTGGTAATTCCTCGCATTGCATTATTGTAGGAATTTACAGGTAAGTTCCTCAGAAAGAACACCAAAAGGACACCGCTCACAACCAGATCTCAAATCAATACACCAGTATTTTTGACGTGGTTAAAACCCTCAAAGAGGGAAACAGTCCACGGCCTGCGCAAACGTGGCTACTACAGGCAATTTATTAAAAGAATGAAAATTTACATAAGCTTTCTCTCATAGATGGATTACCCAAACAATGACCCTCCATGCGCTTTAAATAGAACTCATGGACCAATCGGGTGTCAAGCCACGGATCAAGTGTCG
>APFE030981761.1:9252-41687 GCA_000404065.3 Pinus taeda
AAAAAATTATATATACATATTATATTATTGATAAAATCACCTTCCATTTTTCCCATATACCATGGAGATTCGCCCATTTATTATACTTATAAATTTAGGGGGGGTTCTTAAAATTTTCCCTGAACCACATGATGTTGTGAAATGAAATAAAAGCTTAGACTCGATTAGATCCTATGTTATAAAGTAACACTTACGTCCGCTACGCAAATGAAAAATATTTTGTGAGGTAAAATCCCGTTAAACAAGCTACGCTTTAAAAAACAATAATGAACGTTGCGCATCTCGCATCCTATAGAAATCTAAGCAAATTTAAAGAAAGTGCACAATCGATATGCAATAGTGTCATTTGTGATATTACATCGCAATTGCAAAATCGACATTTTCGCAAATCAAAGCTCGTAACCATAAAAAGTTTTCTTCCTGTTTTATGATGTAAAACATCAATGAGAAATAAAGGTAGTGATAACAAATAATTAGTGGGAATTTAACATAGGTTAATGGCGTTTATGTTTGAAAAGTGGCTTGACGTGATACAATATATTTTCATCTCTGTTTCATTAAAACTCATTTATTTCACCTTTTCAAGGTTATCTATATCATTCATTCTTGTTTTCATTATCAATTGTGTCTATCCGATAGATTTTTCTTTTATCCATTTTAGGAAAAATCTGCAGCCATATATGTTAGGAGAAATGACGAAGAAGGGAAAGCAAGTAGCGTCCAAAAAATCAGAAATGATCCCTCTATCCTCTAATACTACATGTAGTAGAGACAAAGGAACTTCAACATGGGAATCCATGTATGATTTGTTAGAAGAAGAGAAACCAAGGCCTCTGGTAGCAATGGCGACAACCGATGCTCATGCTTCCTCCGACGTCTCTTACTTTGAGGCAACATGCTTGTTTCTACACTGCATAACCACAAGGCTAAAGATAATCGCATACATAGATATGGGGAAGTGGACAATAGAAGTGGTGGATGTCTTGGACAGAGTGTTCAAGAATAACAAGCAGGAGGTTATGGGATCTTTTTCAGCAGACATCCTATGACTTATGTATAATCTACGAGAGCTATAGAAGCTCTACAATAAATAGTTCCTTGAGAAATTTGCTAAGGTAAATGAAAAGCCAGTAGACATTATGCAGAACTAGACAAAAAATGAAAGGAAGATCAAATAGGATAAGATGGGTATGTATTCTATGGAATCTATCTCTCCCCCTTATAGTTTTGGAGCAACCATGCTGTGTAGATTGTTCGGGAAGACCGATAGTACCAAATTTTCCCTGGAGTGGCTACCATTAATATAAGCAGTTATGAATGCAACAGTAGCGAATTGGGCTCAAATTTTGTCTGATAATTTGGTGAAATCCGTTATGGAGTATAGGAGAAAGAGGAGTCCCTCTTTAAGGCTTTATCCCCCATTTTTCATGACTTCCTTTGTCATGGATGCAATCTATTTTAGCTCTAAATTTCCTATTATGGGATGGAAGTGGATTGTGCAAGACCCGCTTGCTATCCATGTGTACCATAAGAGTTTATGGGAGTCTCAGTTTCACCCCCATTTTTACAATATTTTTCGAGTTATGCTGGCCATCCAAAAACAAGTCTACAACACAACTGCCCCTAGGTTTTCCAAAGAAGCTGAAGTGGATATTTTGCTTGTAGGTAGATGGTTCAGGGAGGATACATTTAACTATATCATAGTATTTGGTAGCATTGCTTCACTGCATGTCCTCCCATACTATGTCCCCAATAAGTTAATGGCCAGGGAGATAGCCTACTAAATGACAAGTGAAGGTGGGTTGAGCAAAGGGTTGAAAGAACAGAAGAAGGCCATTTGGCCTACATTTCCATTGCAATGTGATGCATTTACCCTGCATGGTTTTAGACGTGCATGCAAAGAGGCAAAGATTATGAAATCTCTGTAATTAGCTACATTCCCAGGAAGGTAGTATGACCCAAATGGGATTATTAAGGACTTCACTACTATGGTGAAAGTGAAACCTGTCACCCATGAGGAAGAGGCTTTTAACGACCTCTTCCTACAAAAAGAAACATTTTCAGATTTTGAGAATTGAGGAAATTCCTCCATTAGATGTGTTTTATAGTCTTACCCACAAAGTTGTCGTTAAGAGATAGATGAAGAAGAGGAATCTAGATTCTCCAACTACTACAACTCCTAACAATGAACTAATGGACATTGTATGGAAATAATCGCCCATCTAAAAACCTCATGAGACTGTTGCAATTTGCAACAGTCTATGATACGACAACTATTGACAAAGTGACACAAGTTAAAATGCTTCTCAGAGAAAAGGAACAAAATATTCTGCTGTTGGAACAAAAGTTAGCTCAGGAGAAATCCAATCAACAAGCAGAATTACAACTAGCCCAACTCCAACTGGGATTTGAATAAATGCATATACAACATTAGGCTAGCCTAGCAGAAAGACATGTGTGGATACAAAGCATGAGAAATAAGTATAAAGACAATCCGTAAATCGATGAGTTCATAAAGGAAGCACTTAGTCTTAACTCCCAACTAATGCAGCAAAAGGAAGTTCTATACTAGAAAATCTAGTAAATAAGTCCTTATTGCAAGATCAGTGATAAGCTAACAAGCCAAGTTGTCGACATCAGACTTGACTATGAAGAAATCCATAAAAGGGTTTCTGACTTTATCACCTGGAAAGAATCAGAAGAAGCGAGAAAGGTTGATTTTCCAAAGGTGAAGGAATCACATAAAGACATCTTGTTCACAGATTGGGATTCACAGCTCAAGCAAGAAGAAAGGGAAACAACGGTCGTGACAGCAACAGGAAAAAACATCATAGGAGCCATCAACTAAAATCTTCATGGTGCCAACCTTGTTACAGAGTCTATACCAAGATTTCTTCCAAACGCCAAACAGTTAGAGTAGCAGTGGAGGCAGGCGACAAAAGAAAAGGAGGAGGTAATCAGAAAAATGCGTGAGCTAAATTTGGAAGCATACTGGAATTTCTTGGTAAAACCCTACAGCCAGTGGATGACCTTCTGATGCTTAAATACCTCCACACAAAAAATGGTGCCAGCACTAACAGACACTATATTTGTTGGGCAGTTGAAATATGTGATCGACCAATTGACACAGGTCAAGCCTATGATAAATATTTGTGATCTCAAAGATCAAATGCAAAGGAGTTAGTCACTTAGTTTTACTCTTATTTTAGTTTATTTTTGTGTAATCTAAGGCAAGTCATTTTAAACCTTCTCAACTATTTTTGAAATAATTTGTTTTAGGACCTATAGTTTAGTATTTAAACCCCTCGCATGCATTTAGAGAGGGGTCCATAAATTATATTAGAAACATTTTTCAAAACATGCACTTCTGTAACTTTGAGCAGGTTCCGATGGAATGAATGGAGCAGGATCTATTTTCTTTTAAATGTCTAACATGCTCTACTGAAATGCACTTTTGTACTCTTAGAATATGTTGGATTGACTGGAATTACATCAATATTGTTGAGTCACATGAGTAGGACTTGTCATATATGGTAATTTTATCTTATGATCTTGTTTTATTTATGTATCAGAAAATAATTCTTCTTTCAATTGTTTTATGTGGGAAAGTATGAATTACAGTTAGCATTATTCCACTTCTTATTGCAGTTGAATGATCTTTATTACAAATTGCTACGGGATATTATTGTAGATCACATTCTTTATTTAATTCCCTAGTATATTTACATTTAAATAGTGTTTAAACTATGATATATGCATGTGTTTAGTAGTTTAGATTAGATTACACTTAGCTTAACCATTCCCCTGTTACATCATATATCACCCCATCAAAACTATCAAAATCTCTTTTGGGAACCTAGTCCCGTTATCCCCTGTTGAATCCACTACACCAAACAAAAAAGGAGCTGCTAACCAAGGTTCTGATGGGGTGGTTTTCCCCCATGTTGTAGGAACGATTTTTGAGGATTCAATAGGAATATATTTGTCCTACATTTAATCAAACCCAATTGAAAGTATTCAGCTGCTTTTGGTTATTATAATTGAGTCAAATTCTTCCAAGTCAATTGTCATGTCGTTTGTGTTCAACAGAAGTTTAGCCTCAATTCATATTCCCTTGCAAAGTTCAGCCTTTAGTCACATTGTCTATTCTTGATTCAGTCCTTGCTACTATTCTTCAAAACTTGACATTATGTTTTGTGTCATAGGCTTTCCTGCAATAGGTTGATTCCTATTGACATAAGCTCATTGTCTAGGAAGTTGATCTATAAAGCTTCAGTACCTAGAAGCTTGCATGCCTTAATGGCAAGTTTCTCGCTTACGATGATAGGTTCTAATCATTGACCTTTGATCGAATGACTCTATGAGTGTTCAACTTCAGATAATTTTTTCACACTCTATAGATTGTACTTAGAGTACCTTGAGATCCATTTTCATTGTTGGTGGTTTCTCTTGCACTTGTTAATGGTTCACATCATTGACTGGTACTCAAGTGGTTTCTACCATGTTTTACTTCGAGACATTCATTCACATGGCTAGATTCGTACTACGGATCAAGAGATGGAGATCAAGACCCTAGATCTAGTTTCATTAATCTAGGTTGCGAGGAGATATATATTCTTCATTATGTAGACAATTTCATAATTTATGGCTGCATCCATACTATGTCTACTATGGATATGATTTTTTAGTATTTTTGTACTTATTCATTAAGTTAGTTTTAATCTGAGTATGGGAATTCCTACCTCAATGATAATTATATGTTTCATTTTGTAGGTTTGCAACCATTCTCTGATCTGATCTTTGGCATGATAAAGCACTTCAATCTTTAAAAACTTATTTTTTAGACTTCACACTTTTGGGGGAAATCTGTTACACATCATTTTTCCACCATGACACTTGGCTGTTAACATGGATATCTTGTGATCCATAAAAATTCTCCATTGCACTCCCTTAGAAGTCAAACAATAAAAAACCCTTGAAGAAGAGGTGAATTTTGGGTAAAATGGCTTTATGACTAGTTAAGTGTCACCTGTGCACTTTTCCTAGTAAGTTTTTGTGCATTTGTAGTTTCTATCCCTGATAACTATGCTATCTCTTTCACTATATCCCACCCAGGTAAATCAAAGAAAATTAAAAAGAAAAAGAAAATTTTGGAAGCATTGTTTGTCGAATATATCCCAACTAAAAGCTTCTAGGTCATATCTATTTGAGCCATACTACTCAGATGATGGAGCTAATTCCCTTTCCTCAAGGAACTCTAATCCCCCAATTATAGGATCTCATCCTTCTCTTTTGGATATGAAACTTCTTTCCCTTGGCCTAGAAATTGACCAGAGGATAGAGGGATTAGGAGGTTCAGAAGATATACACTTATGTTGTTGGATTTAGATTGAAAGGCTTATTAGCAAAGGGGCGTATTTAGAGGCATTTGGGAGAACCGCATTACATCAAGGCAAAGGTTGTAAGGATCTTCTTTATCCTTGAATTAATGAAAATGAGTCGTTCTTCCCATTTTATTGTCTTATTGAAACAATGAATGGTTTATGATTTTTTTGCATTCAATAAGGTAATCTCAATTTCTAATCTCCTTGATCATTAGAATAATCTTGTTTGAATTGTTATGATTGCATATTCCTTTGATCTATTTTATGTCTATAATTGTAGGTATTTTTTACCATTTGGAAGCTTCATAGAGGCACAATAGGGATCGTTATCAAACATTTTAGAAATAGGTAAGAGGCTTATTCTCTTACTATTGTATTTACAATTTCAACGGAATTATATTAGGGAAAGAGTAATTCTTTTGTCTATTAGTTTCTAGTTTGCTTTACGATCTAGGGAGATCGTTCTTATCAGCAAGAGGGAGTTATCCTCCTAACAGTTGGAAAGACCAATGATTTATATACACCATAATCATCATCTCTCAAGTAACATACCTGTTAAGTTATGGTATGTTCTATGCTTAGAGAAATTTACTTATCTTTCTTATTATTATCCACAGATTAGCAATCACATGTACATTAAGTAAAGTGCAGATAGAACATTTAAATGATCAATTGAAAACAAGACAAGACAACAGACACAAGATGTGGTTGCTAGCCAGGGACAAACCCGAATATGGGGAACCCTTTTATCAAATCATTTGTTATCTTCAATAATTTAGCAGAGTGAAATAGTACAAAGATATGATTTATATCAGTAGTAGCAAACCCTAGATCAAACTCGTCAAGCACTCCCACTGAATGCCCAACTCGCCAAGTCTCCACCAGTGAGTCATTCACTATGCACCAGTCCAAGAATTTACCGTGCATCAATCCAAGTCTTTGCCACACATCAGTCCAAGACTTCGTTGTTCACTAGTCCAAGACTTCACTGTGCACCAGTTCAAGACTTCACCGCGCATCAGTCGAATACTTCACCATGCACCAGCCCAAGACTCCACCGTGCACCAGTTCAAGACTTTTCCACTTATTAGTCCAAGACTTCGCCATGCACCAGTCGAAGACTTCCAATGACTTGTTTTGGCTGACGTGTGAGAGAGAGTCTTTCTGCACAAGAGAGAGAAGAGACTCTTTTTCTGCACAAGAGAGAGAGATATCTGATGAGAAGCGAGTGTCCAAATGAGGAGGAGTCATCTTATATTTATATCCAAATGTTGAATGTTAAAAGATGTTTCTATTGGGCGTCTAAGCCTACATAAGTTGTTGGCTGAGTTCGATAATTTCTCAATAATCAAAATAAATTCATATCTCCATAAATACTTATCACAATCTGATGATCTTTAGATCAATCCTACACCTCTCGATGAGAGGAATATAGGAAAAATATTATTAGCCATGAACAAGGTGACCCACATGGATTTTGGCCGTAGTTTCCTATTTTAACACTCCCTCTCAGCTAGGGATAACTCCATTTGCAATTCGTCTGACCATCGCTACCATTCATCTATCAAATGCACTGTCTTGTACAGCTTGGCCCCTTCTCTACTCTGCTTTGCTTTGTTCTGTTCTACTCTGGTCAAACTATGAAGAAGAAGAATTGATCGAGGATGTCACATACCATCCTCCACTGACCTAAAGTTAGTCTAGAGTGTGTACCACTTTCACTAGTCCTAGACCAGTCCTCTACTAACCTGAAGTCAGTTTCAGTTGTTGTATCATTCTCACTAGTCCCAGACCAATATCATTGATCCCAGATCAATGGAGGTCATCCTAGCATAGGGAGTACGGTAGATACAATGATGCGTCCATCAATACAACTACTATGGTCCCTATCCTCATTTCCCTGCTCATTAATCAGATGAGAGGTACTTCCCATGAGTCCCAGACTACATGGGTAGGATGCCTCGATAGGAGAACTAATCATCCTATCTAGAGGAGAACGAATTATCTTGTCCAGTGGATGCCACAGAGAACCAATTTCCCTAGCCTACAAGAGAATGAATCATCCTATTCCACAATCGCCATGGAGAATGAATCATCCTGGCCCACAGGAGAACTAACGATGTTGTTCCATAGTCCCCATGGGGTGTCAGGGGAAGGACGACCTTTTAACTTGTACAAAGTGCAGCAACAAGGGATGGTGAGTTACCCTATGGTCATATGTGGCTCAAAGAAGTACCCCACACCCCCATGGAGCTCCCAGAGCTCAGTACATCATACTTGACCCTCAAAAGAGGGTCTCTGAACGACTCCAAATCATTCTCAAAAAGTCATAAATTTGACCTCTACTAGGGGCTTTGTCAAAATGTCGTTATAGCTCCTGGTTGCACCATGTCACGAATATAGTGGTACCTAATATTGATATGCTTGGAGCGATCATGGAATACAGGATTATCTGATAAACAAATTCTGCTCTAGATGTCACATAGGATCATGATGGTATCCAATGTAAATCTAAATAGATCACTGAAGAGCCTTCGTAACCAGACTGCCTCACACGAGGGCATGCTAGCAGCAATGTACTCTACCTCGGCAGTGCTCAAAGCCACAGACTTCTGCTTCCTGCTCATCCAAGATATCAAAGTAGATCCCAAGGAGAAACAGCACCCATAAGTGCTCTTATGGTCCACCACATTGCCTGCCCAATTAGCATCAGTATATCCAAGTAGTCTCACATTTCCGATAATGTATCTTAACCCATAAGTAATTGTGCCACGAAGATATCTCAGCAGATTCTTGGCACCAATCCAATGTATGTGGTGAGGTTCAACCATGTTTTAACTCAACGTGTTGATTGCAAAGCATATATCTGTATGGGAGTTCACTAGGAACATCAATGCTACGATGAGTTGAAAATACTTAGTGGTATTTCGTAAAATAGGTCCAGCAGCACTACCACTTAAATTCTTGAAGTCAAGCTCCATTGGGGTGGTTACGAGCTTGCATTCCACCATGCCGAATCTCTCCAATATCTTCACAACATATTTTCCTTGAGATAGGAAAGTCTCCCCCGGTTTCTGCCAGACTTCCAGTCCTATGAAATAGTGCGTAAGTCCTAGGTCTTTCATCTCGAACACAAAAGTTAGCACCCTCTTACATTCGTGACTGAGAGGGTCTGCACTTGTTAGAAAGAGGTCGTCAAAATATAGCACCAGTATGAGAGGCTTGTCATCTATAACCTTAAAGTAAAGGTTGGGGTCGGCTTCACTCCTAGTGAATCCCAACTTCATCAAGTAGCTATCGATCCTCTCATACCATGCTTGGGGTGCTCACTTTAGCCCATATAGGGCATTCTTCAACCTACACACATGAGATTCTCGATAATGAATCTCAAATCCTTTGGGTTTCTCCACATAGACCTCTTCTTTGATCGAACCATGTAAGAACACATTCTTGACATCCATCTGATGTAGGTTCTATCCTTACGAAGTAGCAAGAGCTATGATCGAGAAGATGATGGTATACTAGGCAACAGGTGAAAATATCTCATCATAGTCTATACCTTCCTTCTGAATGAAGCCAAAAGAAAAAAAATGAGCCTTATACCTTTCCACACTTCCATCAACTACATGCTTTATCTTGTAAAGCCATTTTGAAGTGACAACTACCCTGTCCTGGGGTCTGGTAACTACATCCCAAACATAATTCTTCACAATAGACTCATATTCTTTGGTCACGGCATCATTCCATACTTTATGCTTGATGGCATCTCTGAATGATGAAGGCTCATTTTGGATGATCGTGCTCATGATGGTCAGGTTTCCCCGGTACCTATTCGGTTTCTTACTTTCACAGAAGGTTCCTTGGGGTGTTGTGTGTCCTTTGTCATCATCAAGTGTCCCCCTAAGCCATGAAGGCCTCTTCCTTGAAGAGGAGGGCTCAAGTGGAGGAGGATTAATAGGATCCAAGGGTTCTTCCACATTGGGCATTGTCTCCTCTTATTTTTCTTTCAGTTCCCCAGTGTTAGCTTCTTGAGTGCTCCTCAAAGTAAGAATATTATCCACCTTGCTAAGGGCCATATCTTCGTCAAAGGTGACATCATGAATAATCTCAACTTCCATTTAACTAGCTACATAGATTCTATAGCCCTTAGTATTTTCGCTATAACCCACAAATATTCCTTTCTTTCCAGATGCACCCAATTTATTTCTTTTCTCTTTCAGCACATGAAAATATATCGGGCTTCCAAAAATTCTAAAATGAGATATGTCAGGTTTCTTACCGATGATCATTCCTTTAGGAGTTTTGGAACCCAATGCTTGACGAGGGCATCAGTTTTGTACATATACAACAGTTTTTATAGCTTTGGCCCTTAGAAACTTTAGAAGTCTTTGGTCATGGAGCATAACACGGACAACTTCCACAATCATACAGTTCTTCCTTTCCGCCACAACATTCTGCTCAGGAGTATAGGGTGTAGTGTTCTCCCTCTTAATTCCAGCCTCTTTGCAAAAGTCATGAAACTCATTGGATTCATATTTAGTCGCATTGTTAGTCCTTAGGATCTTGATCTTCTTTTCGGTTTGATTCCCAATCAAGGCTTCGAAGTGTCGAAACAAGGAGAACATTCATCCTTCTTTTTCAAGGAATATATCCAAGTCTTGTGAGAATAATCATCTGTAAAAGTGAGGTAATATAGATATCCTCCCAAGAGTTCACAGGCATCATACCGGATATGTCTGAGTGAACCAACTGCAATATATCAGAGGTATTGCTTTGGCTTGAGTGGAATGGTCCCCTTTTGAGCTTCCCTTCGGCACATCCTGGACATACACCTTCTTGCTCTAATCTCAACTCGGGCATCCTAGTTACGATTTTTCTCACATCAGGTAGAGCTTTATAATGAAGGTGAGAAAGTCTTTGATGTCGTAATTCGGATTGAAGAGATGTGTCACAAGTCATGACACCCAATGGACTTCCTCCGACCTGATATAATGAATCAACTTGAAAGACAAGAGTAAAAGAATCTTTAAAGTTCTTTTTCCACACATGTACCTTGCCATCACTGAAAGCCACCTTGTTTCCTTTGTCTTCCATTGTCGAAATGGACACCAGGTTCTTTTTGAGATCAGGTACATATAATACATCTTGTAAGTGGATGGTATTACCCTGATTCAGTTGAAGAGTGACATTTCCTACACCTTTCATGGGACATTTTGAATTGTCTCCAAGAACAATTTCCAGGTTAGTTTCTTTCTCTACCCGATTAGAGAGAGCTTCTTTGTAACCAGTGAAGTGCCTTGAGGCACCACTATCAATAAGTCAATTTCCCAGCGAGTCCGAGGGAGAAGTAGTAGATAGAGCAACTGTTAGATAATATTCATCTTGCTTATTGTCACCAGTGTTAGATTCATATCTGGAATTTCTTGCCTTCTTGAATGCTTGTCCTCTTCCTTGATTTCCGACACTTCTTTTACCTCTGCCATTTGACTTGCCATTCCTTTGCTTTTTTTGAAAGGGATTTTGATCATTGTCCTCATGTGAGTCCCTTTTATCAGGGCACTCCCTTGCATAGTGACCCATTTTATTGCAATTGTAACATCATCCTTTTCTTCCACCCTTTGGTCCAGCCTTTCCTTTGAATTTAGCCAAGGAATTGTTTCCTATTTTAGTATGAGAAGACAAGGTAGAGGGATGACCTTTAAGTATGGTATTTCTTGCTTTTCCATCCTTTTTTCTTCTTGAATGCATCTGGGCATTAATTCCTCAAATCCAGGAATTAAGTTATTGTTGAGAAGAGTAGTCCTAAATATATACCATTCAGATGGTAGTCCTACAAGAGTGGTGAGTGTCATTTTCCTCTCAGGAATTACTTCCCCAATAGATAGGAGATCATTATTGATCTCGATGATTCTTAAGAAGTATGCTTGCATACTCTCATCTTTTCCCTTCTTAATTTCCTTCAGCTTATTTCTACGAAACAAGACTTGATTTACATCATTAACTTTAAATAAACTCACGAGTCTATCGTATATTTCCTTGGAGGTGTTCAGTTCAGAAGCATAGGCCAGCAAGTGTTTGTCAATAGAGTCCCAGATGATCCTCTTTGCTTTGAATTCTTCCTTGGTCCATTTGTTCCTAGCAGCAATGAATGCATTTGATGGAGGCTCAACAAATCTGCCTCTCACATGGTCCAACACTTCTTGTTCTTCTAATGTTAGATCGAGAGACATCTTCCATACGTGATAGTCAAACTTCTCACGAAATTTGTCTTCAGCAAGGAAGTGTGTTGAGGACCGCATGATTTCTTTCAGATAGCCTTGCCAACCTTCTCTTCAGTGATTGCTCTTGCTCTTGCTTGGGCTTTGTCTTCAGCTCAGCTATGATACCATGTTAAGTTATGGTATGTTCTATGCTTAGAGTAGTTTACTTATCTTTCTTATTATTATCAGCAAATTAGCAATCACATGTACATTAAGTAAAGTGCAGATAGAACATTTAAACAATCAACAAAAAACAAGCCAAGACAAGAGACACAAGATGTGGCCGCTAGCCAGGGACAAACCCCAATATGGGGAAACCTTTTGATCAAATCTTATTTTATCTTTAATAATTCAACAAAGAGAAATAGTACAAAGATTTGATTTATATTAGCAGCAACAAACCCTAGATAAAACTCAGCGGCTGCTCCCACCAAATGCCCAACTCACCAAGTCTCCACTGGTGATTCGCTCACCGTGCACCAGTCCAAGACTTCGCCATGCACCAATCCAGGACTTTGCCACAAATCAGTACAAGACTTCATCATGGACCAGTCCAAGACTTCGTTGTGCACCAGTTCAAGACTTCATCGTGCATCAGTCCAAGACTTCATGGTGCACCAGTCCAAGGCATCGCCATGCACAAGTTCAAGACTTCACCGCACATCAGTCCAAGACTTCACTCTGCACTAGTCCAAGACTTCAAAAGACCTATTTTGCCTCACATGTGAGAGAGAGAGTCTTTCTGCATGGGAGAGAGAATAGACTCTTTTTCTATGCATGAGAGAGAGAGAGATATGATGAGAAGTGAGTGTCCAAATGAGGAGGATTCATCCTATATTTATATCCAAACATTGAACGTGAATAGATGTGTCTTTTGGGGATCTGAGCCTACATAAGTTGCTAGTCGACTTTGATAATTTGTCAATAATCAAAATAAATTCATATCTCCATAAATAGTTATCGAAAACGAATGATCTTTAGATCAATCCTACACCTCTCGATGAGAGGAATCTAGGAAAAATATTATCGGCCATGAATAAGGTGACCCACATGGACTTTGGCACTAGTTGCCAATTTTGACAATATCCCACCCAAGTTTTCATGGGGTATGTCCTTTTAGGAAATTATTCTTTAACTACTCTTATCTTGGATGCCCTACCTCATCCTCAAAGAGAATCAGAAACCAGATGCTTACCCAATCCACTATTATTTCTTCACAAAGTGAACATCAGAATGATGATTATATCTCTCCCTCTTAACTAGGGAGGACATATCAACCAATCCAAGCATGTCTGTCAATACACAAGCTTCTTATTAGGAAGATATTTTGTCAAGATGCAGCTACTGCTCATCGTTGGAGATATATTGTAGCTGCAACACTCCATCCTTCACCAACACTAGGTCTTCAAACAACCTTATACATCTAGTGTTGGCACAATGTATCACTATAAGGTCCAATGGTCCTTCAAGTAGGTCAGAAAACCACTTCCACAACCAAACATCTTCTCTGCTCACTTCACAGGCTCTAATATATTAAATCTCAACACTACTTAAAGTAATTGATTCTTTCTTTCTACTCATTCAGGGTATTATTGAGGATCCCAAGCTAAAACATCCTCATGTATTTCTTCCCCCATCCTTCTCACTGCCACCCGAGTCAGAATCAATATATCTAATCCAATGGACATCATTCCTCTTATAACAATTCAGGAAGTAGTGGATTTATCCTTGCACATATCTCAGTATATGATTGTATGTTATGCAATGATAATGCTTAAACTCTACCTTAAATTGATTGAGAGCATTCAATGCAAAAGAAATGTCAGCTAAAGTATTTACCAGATAATTATTGATCAAATCAGTTGTCTACACCTTGTCAGATCCACATGGATTGATTCAAAACTTCTTAGCCTCTTCAAGTTTTTTATCATAAGGGTTGTCACAGGTTTGAAATCCATCTTGTGAAACCTTTTCAACGTCTCAATCACATACACTCCTTGAGCTAGATAGATCTCATTAGGTCCTTTCAAAACTTCTAATCCCAAATAATAGTGCTTAAACCCTAGATTATTTGTATCAAATTATAATTATAGATGCTTCTTGCACTCTTGAATACAACCTTATACAACTGCCATGAAAAGATAATCCACATATAGAAGAATTATTATGGGCTCATCCTTCAACACCTTGATATAGAGATTCAGATTAGAAAAACCCTTCAAGAAGCCCAATGTTTTAAGGTATGTAGCCATACTTACATACCATGCCATCGATTCTTGCTTAAGACCATGAAGTGCCTTCTTCAGTATGTAGATATAAGTCTCTCTATATTTTAATTTAAATTCCAAGGGTTGTTATCTATAGACTTATTTCATTGATAGTGTCATTTAGGAATGCTTCTTTCACATCCATGTTATGGATGTTCCATCTCATTCATGTTTTCAGAGAGACCAATGAATGTATAGTTGTATACCCTACTATAGGTGGAAATGTCTCTACATAATCAATGCCTTTGTATTTAGGGAATCCCTTAGCCACAAATCTTGCCTTATATTTATCAACAATTCCATCTGCTACATGTTTAATCTTGTAGAGCTACATGGAAGTTACCACAGATTTGTCTTTAGGGCTAGGTATGATCTCCCAAACTCCATTATTAATTATCGATTGATTGATCTAGACTGAATGAAAAAACACAAATATAAATGTAAACACAAAGATGTAGTAGAAATAAAACTTAATTCCATTAAAATCAACGAGCTGAAATATTCTTACATATAGAATGAAAATAAACTACCTTGGGCGATGGTAGCTTATCTATAAGAAGAGATGTGGTGGATATATGCCTCTCAACTATGTTAAAATGAGACTCAATTTCATTTTTATTATTGAACAATAAAGGAAAATCATAGAGAATAAAAACCCTAACCTGAGCAGATGAAAGGCCAAGAGTTTGTAAGCCCCAATGGGGGTAGTTATGCAGCCAACTTGTTAGGGTCGTAACTTGGTTCTATGGTCTTCATTTCGTGTGTACGATACCACGTTGGAAATATATATCTGATTACTATAGAATTTTCTGCATGCACCCTCCTAAGGCTATGGGTTTGCTACAAACCTCAAAAAAACATCGTTTAGGTGGTCAAAACAACTTTGAAAGTTAAAGATCCAAAAAAATACTAAAAATAATAAATGTTGCTATAATCAAGGAAATTGACGAAACCAATTAGAGTTCTATGTGGAATAGGTAGGTGGCTACAAATATCCACTTCGACGAGTCCTCCTCCCTTAGGAAGCAATAGTCCCCATTGCGTGAAAATCATCATTGAGGTGATGAAATTTTTGTTGAACTTGGTCCCTGTTGAATCACTTGCCCTGGTGAAGGATATGGCCTTCTTTGAAAAATCGATATAGTTGGATCCTTTTCTAATGAGTGTCCTTAATATATGTGCCCATGATGCTTTTAGTTGTGGTCTACTCGATGCAGCTTGTGTTGAGCTCTGTTGGTGTAATCTACTCAACAACGTCAAATGTGTCCAACAATGGAGAAAAGTATGGTCGCAACCTACTCACATTGAATATTTGTTGCAAACCAAGAAATAGTGGAATGTTGAGCTCAAAGGAATTATTCCCTACAGCCTTGGTGATGGTGTACGACCCATATCGAAGTGGGAAAGGCTTGCAATGGGGCCCAACAAGATGTTCCTTCGACAAATGTAACCAAACTTTGTCTCCCACCTAGAACTTATGTCGCACTCCATGTTTACCATGACAATGCTTGTGTTTGGCATTGGCTCTATCCAATATGTCATGGAACTACTAGTAGATGTGTTGAATGTGCTCAATGAAGTTGTTAGCAAAGTCAACTTCAAAGTGCACATGAACATAATCTTCTTGAGTAGCTAGAAAAGGTATGGCGAAATCAATGGGACAGAGTGGGTAGAATCCTGACACCATCTGAAAGGGGCTATGGCTAGTTGATCTATGGAGAGCCTTGTTGTTGTTGTGTTGGACATAGGGGAGGTTTTCATTGCATGTGCATGGATGCTTTGAGTTGTCCATGTGAAAAATGTACAGGACCATCATGTTGATGACCTCTGTTTGGACATCAGTTTGGTGGTGGAAAGTCATGGACTTAGTGAGCTTGGTATCCAACATCGACCAGATGCTTCACCAAAATGTGCTCAAAAACCTATTGTTCCAAGTTGAGATAATGTATTGTGAGATCCCGAAATGTACCTGCACTCATTCAAACAAGAGCTTAGTATTCACTTCTGTTGTGATATTTGTCTTGTAGGCCACTAGAATCCCCATCCTAGAGAATTTGTCGAAGACCACGAACATGCTTAGTATAAGGAAGGCCTGACATGTAATCCATGGAGATGAATTACCAAGGATTACTAGGAGTAGGAAGAGGAGTATATATGCCTTGCTTATTGATTGTTTTTTTGACAAGAACACAAGAAATGCAGGATCTAATGTACTTCCCAACATCCTGTGGTAGTTTCAGCCAATAAAAATACTTGTACAACACTGGCGTTATTTTCTCTACTTTGGAATGTCCAACAACCCCAGTATAATGCATCTCCTAAATCTTATTGGAACCCTCATTTGTAGGAGCAAAAAGGTGTCCTACGTGGCATAACAATGTGCTCTAGAGGTGAAAATCAGGAAATTTCTTGCCTTCCAAGAAAATCTAGTACGTGTTATTGAATTCTGGATCACTCTTGTAAATATGCAATCACCCTGAAGTTTAATATCCACAAGAGTCTATCATATTGGTCATTGCCATAACTGACGGTCGACTGAGATAGTCTGACACATTATTTGTGTTTCGTTTCTTGTACTTGATGTTTAAGTGGAACTGCTCTAGATATGTGGGCCATTTCTAATGGTGATCATTCTCCAACTTCCCTTATGTCTGTATGAACTGCAAGGGTTAGTGATTTGTGTGGATGACCATTTCCTTCCCTAGAATGTAATGCTTCCATTGTCAGTAGGCCTGCACAATACAATAAATCTCTTAGTCATAAGTAGGATAACTTAATATTGTATTTCAAAGTGTTTCATTGTGATATGCCATCGGATGCCCATGTTGGGTAAGAACTACACCAATAGGATAGTCGGAGGCATCTGTCTCAATTTCAAATGGTTGTTGCAGGTCTCGTAATGTGGCAATTTGTGCAAAGTAGAGGCAATTCTTCAAATAAAAAAATTCCTTTTGTTGGATTTAGAACAAAATGAATTTTATTTCGCTCCGCCCTTAGTGACTTGACTTAAAGGCCAAGTGGTATGAGAAAATTCCAACACGAACCTGCGATAGAAATTGGAAAGACCTAAAAATATGCAAAGCTCTATTAGAGTTTTTTGGAATAGTCAATCTTGAATAACTTGTATCTTGGTTGGGTCCACATGCACACCATTCTCATTAATGATGTACCCTAGATATTGAACCTAGGTCATACAAAAAGTGTGTTTCTCCAAATTGGCACAAA
This sequence comes from Pinus taeda, assembly GCA_000404065.3. NCBI lineage: Eukaryota > Viridiplantae > Streptophyta > Pinopsida > Pinales > Pinaceae > Pinus > Pinus taeda. Next base: position 26,389 of record APFE030981761.1, read on the forward strand.
ATTTGTGTTGTCGTAGGGTTTGGATGACTTGTTGGATATGGTGTATGTGTGCTTCCAAACTTTAGTTGAAAATCAGGATGTCATCTAGGTACGCTATGATAAACGATTTGGTTGAGGGCCACAAGATGTCATTCATCAGTTCCATGTTGTGTGGGAATTTGTTAACCCGAAAGGCATGAATAGTCATTTGAAAATTCCCTCCTTGAATTTGAAGGCAGTCTTCCACACATATGAGGTTTCAATTGGTACCCAGTGATACCTGGACATCCAATCAATCCTGATGAAATATTTGGCCCCCCTTGATTTGGTCCATAAGGTATCAATTCATGGGATTAGATACCTATTCTAGACAATTATCTTATTCAACACCCGATAGTCAATACAGAGTCTCCAGGTGCCTTCTTTCTTATGTACCAACACAATCAGACTCCCACATGGTGATGACCTTGGCCTGATGTGCCATTTATGGCACAAACATTCAATCTACCTCTTAATTTCATCATTCTACATAACAGAGTGTTGGTAGATAGGTCTGTTGTATAGTGGTGCCCCCGGGATGATATCGATGGAGTGCTTAACCTGACAATGTGGGAATACTCCTATGGGTGAGGTAAATATATTTGTGTACTCTTCCACGACCTTGGTCATCTACTACTTCCATGCAGAGGATCCATGAATAGAGGGTGTGGATGTGGCCACAAGCTTCTTATTTCCCTAAGGCTGAATCATAACACTAGTACAAAATGGCTAATTAGTTACTAAAAAAAAGACCAAAATTTTGCATATAAATGACCATTTTTTAGTCAGTGACCAATAGTAGCTAATTTACAATATCTTATAACATGACCAAGTTTTAGTTGTTTTTATCTTAGTCATTAATTGTTTATCTCAATTTTATCATCTAGTAGTACATTTACTCATAAATATAGTCACTAATTTAGTGATTAATTGTCACAATTAATGACCAAATACACAACAAAATATACTACTATATGATCATCCTTGGAAACCAATTAATGACCGAAGAAATATGACATAAATGTTGGTCATGTTATAATATACTGTAAAATAGCTACCAATAGTCATATATATGTAAATTTTAGTCATTGTTTGAAACTAATTAATGAATAAATAAATATGACTAAATTCCAGTCATTTTATAACATATTGTAAATTAGCTACTAATAGTTGTACATATGAAAAATTTAGTCATTATTTGTAATCGCAAATTTAATATTTACAGTAGTCATATATATATTTTTTGGTAGCTTCATATTCATTATATAAATGACTGATTTAGTAATTTATATTAATGCCATTTACTTTCATTAATAATCATTATAAACAACTAATTTAGTTGTATAATCATTTTATTTGTGTTCATCTTAATTAATATAAAGTACTAGTTTAGTAGTTTTCAATTGATTTTATGTGTTCATTATTAATCAATGTAAATTAATTAGTATGATTTTGTGACTAAATTAAAAAATTGTCATACAATGTTCATCTAATATGAAAACGCAAAGTTGCACATGTTAATTACAATACTAAATAATATCAAGTACAACTATAGGTAATGTCAACCACTTAAATTATATTATATGAAATGTCAAGTACTACAATATGAGTTTCCAACTTAATACTGGTTGGACAATAATTTACACATGAAATATTGTTTCATCAATTCAAAAAATTATCATTGTGTTGACAAAAAAATACAGGTGAATACACTAACTCTGAAGACTTGACCATCAGTGTCTATGTTTGTGTCTCATATGGGATATTGGCTTTAAGGGTATCACTAGAACGATTCTCTTCTCTCTATTTCTGCATTCATTGCTCCAGTGTTATTGTTCTCCTCTTTCTTCAATTCTTGCTTCTTACCATCAATATTGAGATCCTCTTCTAAAAAGGAAATAAGATACAATGCATAGTATAAAACATAAAGGATTATGAAACCTGGAATATAAACTAAAATAGATTTATATGGCATATACCTCAACATTGTCAATGTCAACGCCATACTTCCCGCCAAAAGAAAGAAACTTGAACAAGTTTTCTTCAGTTGGGTGATAGTGGCCACTTTGTAGCCAAATGACCTATATAAAAAAAGAAATTAAAATGTCAACATAGAAAAGAGAACCTTAGTAACTTAGTTTCAACCTTCAGGAAAATGTTAGACACAATCATGCCAACTAAGTTACATGCTAAAAATTTTAGGTTGTAGGTAACTCGCTAAAACAAATAATATGAGGTGTGATGTCAAATCCTTGTCATTTTATTCTCAATAACATTTCATTCTCTATCGCATCATGTGCTCAAATAACAACATGAAAGTAAACATTTCTAATAGTCATGATTTTTTTTAACACAAAAAAACTAAAAGGATTTCAATCAATATCGTGTAATACTAATTTCATCTTCAAGCTTTGGATGTTTTTTAAATGGACATGATACCAAGTATTTCCAATTTCATATTTAAAAGACAAAACAAAATCAAAGGAAATGTTGAAGATACAATCAGCAATGAAGAGAGGATATCATGGAATGGACATTACAATTATAAAAAATATTTTTACCTTTCCACATGAGTTTGGAATTCCTATCACATTTGCTTTCCCAAAATAACCCTAAGGTGAAATAATCACAACATTAAAACTATATGAATCCATACTAGAAACATTTCAAAAGTGGATGGATCATGTGCCTAAAGGATGTCCAAGAACAAATGAATCATATCCAAGACATGTTATGCATTGTCTCCCCATCCTTTTTCCAATCCCATTTCCTATAACCTTCCCACACCATAGTAAAGTAACAACCAACGTACGAATTGACATTTGTTTCTATCTTTTATATATCTAACTTTGAATCTGATTTGTTTCAAGAACATATTAATTCATATTTAAAGTCATCTTGTCACGAGAAGGTTTCAATCATGTAGGACATCAAAAAAATCAACCTTAATGAAATCCTCAAACAATTCCTACAATATCAATATTTTTCTTGCTATGATATCCTAGGTAGAAAAAAGAACATATCTACAAAATAAAAAGCCATATATTGCTTGTGCTGAAATTCATATATGGTGTACTCTTAGGCAACCTTTTAAGATGTTCCTCTTCCTTTACGAGAGAAAACTATAGCTTGGTTAAAATTTGTATACTTTTATTCAACATCAATTCCTGCAAGAGAAATTTCACACATTATTCTTTCGCATTTCTCAAGATGCTACAAATGATAAATTGAAAGTCACATAAAACCAAGTGCATACCATTCTCTAACCAAAACAAATAAAAAAACAATGTCTATAATAAAAATTCACACCTCAGAAATTACTCTGCCACGTGTTTAGGCTAAAGGTGAGATTCTTTGAATCATATTCAGCTCATAATTAATGGGATATTTTTTGGTTTACCATGATGTCAATTTGGTGCTGAAATAAATATATAAATCTAGTTCATTATCAGTGAAATTCTTGTATAATTAAGAAAAATAACATTACAAACTAGTGGTATATCTAGAGACAAACTTTTATTCATAGTGGTAAATGAGGGTGGACCCTCTCAAACTAATGTGATTGGGTGGCACTGTCCATAAATAATTGATTGGTTGTAAAAAAAATTGCATTTAACTGATTTATTCTAAAGATTCAATCAGACAACACTCAAGCAGGGTCCCAAGATGTCTCTGGACTTGACAAGAAAGAAAGATACATTCCCTCTATGACAATTTCATTATAGAGAAAAAAAATTATCTTAGGGATAAACAAACAAAAAGACAACATAAAACAAATATGGAAAAATACTCATACATGTTTTGTTCCAAGTATAAGATAATTTTATTTTATTTGTGTGCACCAAATGACCATAAAAATATGTCAAGGGAGCAAAGATAGTACATCTAGTGTTAGTAAAAAATGTCAGTGCCAACGAATTTACAAACTGGACGTTGACTTTCTATCAAAAGAGAGTATAAGCTAAGATATCATTACAAATATAGATGTTATAAACTGAAAATATCTAAAAATACCAGTACTGAGCAAGAGAAGAAAAGATAACAAGCCCTGTTGGAGCTTATAGTTGAGAATGAGTGAGGGGACCAAGAGGCAGACAAAATCAGATATATTAAGAAATGCATCATAGAACTAATATGGATTCTATATTTAGATAAATTTATGTACACATTATACTAAAGAAGAAATTATTGTAGTTTTTATTTTTCCAAACAAAAAGCGAGGAAACCAATCTATAATAGAAATCAGACGTATAGGACTATGTCCGAGACAATTTACTTTTTCATTAAATGAAAAGTTAAATTTGTAACATATAAAGGAGAATTTAGATGGAGAAAACTTGGCAAATTACATATTGAAACTACATCTAATACCAAAATTTCATAGTTACTAGCATACACTAAGTTGACTTACCTCACATTCATGAGCTACTATTAAATGTAGTAATTTATTAGTTGTGGAGGTAAAAAAGTCCCATATCAGCAAATGGCACTCATATCGAACAGACCAAATAGATACTCATGCCTTAAATTCCATGCAACAATGTTGTTTTGAGGGGTCTTGACCCAGTTTAAGATTATGTTGCACACCAACAAAACCATCAACTGCTGGCCCTTTTGCAACAACTCGCAAGCAAGTCACAGTCTCACTCGAAGTAGTTATGGGAGGTTATAGAACCAGGTTTCCACAACCTACGGGATATCCGTGAAGTAGCGTCTTGTATTTATTTGTACTTTATATCAATATGATAAGTTTTCATGCATAAGAACTTTGTGCAAATGATTAATTTACATAAACACATAAACTCTAACATGTAGCAATATATCTTATAGGTCTTCGCATAATTCAGTGAAAATCATACATAATCAGATTCATAACAATAGACAAATAACATATACAAAGATGAAATACTTCACCAAACTTCTTCTTTACTAAATAGATATTCAATTACATTCACTTCTCTGACCTGTGCACTCAACTGTAGGTCCTCTATGCTTATGGAGTGAGTTGAGTTAGTTATGATGCCATGAGCTCTAATATGTGTCTAATGCAGATTTTTGTTGAATTTTGAAGACAAAGTCAAAGATTCAATGGAAAATTGGCAACAATAATTTGAAGTGGACAAATAAGAGAATTTATAGGAGGGAATCCCCCTCATTTATTACTCCCCACTTCGAATTCCCCTTCATGTAGCTTGGAGTACAAATAGTCAAATCAATGCACTAGGAGGCAACCAAGCAAGTGGAGGACAACTTATGTTTATCTCGAGTTTTGGGACCCAAGCCTCCCTGATTTTAAGGAAGATGTTGGGAGCTTCAATTGTATAAGTAGAGAGGCATAGGGCCTCACTAGGGTCAAATTTTTGTCGGTTTTTTTGTTTTACTTTTGCTATTGTGAAACTTTGCTCAACTTCGAGCTTACTTTTGTGGACAGTTTCATGTAATCCTATTACTATTTTTATAATAAAGATGAGATCCTTTTTTAGTTGGAAACTACTTTAAGTTTGGGGATTTTAAGGATAAGGATTCATGAACATCAGATCAAGCCTTAAACTGAAGAAACTCCTTACTCTCACATCACATAGCCTTCTAAATGCAGAATCTTGGTTATAGCATCCCACAATACTGCCTCAGGTGAGATTGCAGCCTAGGCTAAGCGGGTTGTTGCTGAAAGGACTGGTAGCATAGGGTTTTGTTGGTTAGCGTAGATAACTCTAAACCTGGGTCCACGCCCCCTCAAGCTAACAAAAGCTACATGGGAGATGGTTGATCAAATTCTTACTATGTATCCTTCTCTATTTGCTGGTTGAGAAATTTTTTTAGCATACATTTTGGTGTGATGTTTTTGGTATATGTACATATGTATGTGAGTGTAAATACTGTAATGAGCCATGTTATAAATATCCAATAAGTGGTATGGGTGTTGGTCATTATAGTTTCATGTTTTTGTGTTGTCATGCTTATGCTGGTTTTCTTTAAGCAAGTTGATCATTGTAAATACAACAATGAGCTATGTTATAAATCTCCATGGGTAGTATCTTTTGCTTTAAACACTCCTTTTTGCTTGTAGGTTTCATGGAACACCGAGGATGGTGTCCTCGAAAGGAGGAGGGTTATGTAACAACTCTGCTGAAAAATCCATGTAATAAAGTTATTAAAGGAAAAACCAAAACCAATGTTATGGGAAACTTATTGCAAGGTGAATTTTGGATAATAAATCCTAGCGTGGGTGTTCATTTGGTTTATTATGGCTAAGGAAATATGAAAAGTCAATGGAAAAGGCTTTGGAAATGCATGAGGCATTAATTGGAATTTATTTATGAAAATTATGTAAATTAGGAGAAAAGGAAGGTGAAAGGTCACAGGTTGCATTTGAGGAGGAAAATGAAGGAAAATAATGGAAAATTAAAGAGATTAAAGGCCTCATTAAAAAAAAAGGCTTATGATGATCAGTTTGTAACTTTTTGTCAGTTCAATTTTGGAGCTCTCTCTCTCTATTCTCTCTCTCTCACTCTTGGACACTTCGATTTTTCCTTGGATCAGTTCAACATTTGATCAAGGAAAGAAATGAAGGAAAAGGAAATCAAGGATCAACCATGGAAGAGCATGATCAATCTCCTACAACGAGATTATTTGCAGGAATCCAATTACATGTACGATGTCCTTGCTATATTTGAAATGCATGGTTATGCAAGTGTGTTCTTTTTTGTCTTATTGTTATTGGTATGGATATTTTAGGTGTGATATTGTTCTTCATCCTTGCCTTGCCATTTTGGGGTAACCATGATGTGATGGGGTTCCGATGGTTTTGGCTAAGATTCATTTCCGTATGGATTTGAAAATGTATGAGGCAGTCTCTGAAAGAGAGAACACATGGTCTAGTGATCCCTAAATCAGACTATGGATTTGAGTAAAGCCTTGGCATAGTAATCCTTGAGTGGGACTATGGGTTGTGATAAAGTCAAATTTTGTGTTACCTTAGTGGGCTTAAGAGCCCTTGACTAGTGAATGGTAGGATATATGGTAAAGCCTAGTTGTGGATGCCCTCGATCAGGCCTAGGAATCCTCATCGGTGAATGGATGGAAATAGGGTAAATTTTGGTGGGTGGGGTCTTGGTTAGGGCCTAGTGATCGATGTGGATTATGGTAAAGCCTAGAGAATAGGGGACAGGAAAATTACTCATAGTGTAGGTGGAGAAATTTAGTGGCATCCATGCTTGTTTAGGGCCTCATGATCTGGTTTGGATTGTAGTAAACTTTTGTTCAATTGATGAGGGTGAGGTGGTGTAGCCTTGGGAAGCCCTGGTTGAGTTTTGGTTATGAGTCCCACATTAATTCTTTGAATATGACATAGGGGTGATTGCTAAAATAAAGATTTGGTTTAGCCAATCTATGGTCAGGTGGTTCACGGAAGTCCCAAACCTAGTTGGCTTATCTATTCATTAATAACATTTCATTATCATTGGTATTTTATGTGTAAAAGTTTTGGTTTATATCTCGATTCTATAGTTGTCGTATCATTATTATTTTTTTTTGTTTATATGTTGGTTATGAGTATGTTTTATGAGAATGATGATGTATGGCTCTTGTCATGTTTTGACTTGAAAATGAATGAACAATGAATATATGATCCAATAGATGATTCTATAGGTAATATGATAAGGCATCAATGCTTCATAGCAATTCTCAAATAAGTATGAGACCCCGATGCTTAGGTTTTTTGTTATGACCTGTAGAATGTATATTGTTGACATCTTTGATGAAATTGCTACCATGGCTAGTAGGGGTCTAGTCAATTATTTGTTAAGGTATTTCTTTAGGATCATTGTTTCGATGTTACTTTTCATTCCTGAAGGTCGCATGGAGTTCTGGGTGGTGGCCCAAGTTCTCGCCCGGAAAAAGTGGCACAAAATTTGAGGTCATTAGCTCTAAACTAGCTGAAAGAGAGCCTCGTCGCTCTCATGCCCTTGCTATGAGAGAGACTAGAGGGTCCTAGTCACATGCATGCCCATGTCATGGGAGTGAGTGAGGCTCTAGGTGAGTAATATGTTATGTTTCCTGAGTGGTTGGTCACTTGGAAATTTTTGTTGGCTTCTAGAGGTTTTGTAGCATGTGTGGAAGCTCATAATGGTTGTGGGGTGTCAGTTCTGCTTCCTTAACAATATGTGGGAATTTGAATAAGATCATTGTAGCCTCTCGTCACATGTTTACCCCAACGAACTAGTTAACTTGGATAAATATGGGATGAGGGTGTTACATGTAGGATCTGAAACTGGTCACCCCCTTGTAGGCTAGATATCTAGAAGTGAAACTCATATTCCTTCTTCTTAGCAAAAATTGTATATGAATCTTTAAACAACTACCCCCTATAACGTCTTTCTTATTTTAAGTATCTTTTTCCTTATGTTGACTCATATTTTCTATGCTTCCTCAGCCACAATAACCCTTTGACACATTAAAATAACATATCGAAAATAAATGGACTCTAAAAAATATTAAAATGGAGTAGGTCAAAATGTTGAGGTATAATTAGGGTTTGTTCACAAAAATAAGGGATTTCTATATTTCTTTGCCAATGAGGTAAATTTTAATTCCTCCATAGCTTCCCTGGCCTGATAAAGGAGGTCTAACTTGTTTTTGCTTCTTGTCATCGTTCTAGTAGCTTTATGTATGTTTTTTACAACCTTTAGGGTTTCTTTCTCTTTTCTGTTTGCACCTTGTTTTCATGTATTTGGTGGCCTTCATTCTGCTCTTTAAAACTTGCATGGTCTCTTTATCTTCATTAAGAATCATTCTCACCTTCAACTTAGGGTTGATTTTTTCCTTTAAACCTAGTCTTACTTTGTTTGTAGGGAGAGTATGGGGTTTTCTGTAGTAAACCCTTGGATTTGTTTACATTTCTTCATCCCTTGTTTCCATTTCTCTTTTTTGTTTCCCTTTTCATTTTATATTTCCCCTGTTTCCCTTTCCATCATTAGGTTTTCATAAAGGATAAATAACTTGATCATGAAACAACCTTTAGAACAATGTATGAGCATTATTAATTTGAGGTAGTGCCCTTTGGACTTAGCAATGCACCTGCAAACTTTATGTGCCTTATGAACAATATACTGGTTCCTTGTTTGCATAAGTTTTTCATAGTCTTCATGGATCGCATTTTGGTTTATTCAAATACAAAGGAAGAGAACAAAGAGATTTTGGTAACATTATTGCAATTTTTAAGAGAGCATAAGCTTTATGCAATGCTTAGTAAATGCAATTTTTGGGCATCAAAGAAAATATTAAGAAGGATAAGAAGGAAGAAAAATAAGGATGGAGATCATATTTATCTCTCCCTGTCTAACTTGCATATATCTCTTTAGCTAACATGTATTTTATTGGAAGTGTGTTGGGCAGCATATTCTTGGCAGGATGAATTTATAAGTAGTCTAGGAGGTTGAATTTTGGAGTTTTTGGGCATATTATGAAGGTTGAATTCCAGCCTAGGGTAGAGAAAATGAGGCAAATTTGCAAGGTAGACTAGAGGCTTTACTTAAGGCTAGTGGACCAAGTTTGACCATAAGCATTGTTGGTTTCTTTGACCTCATAGTTGATTAGATGCATTAGATGTATGCCTTGTTGAGCTAGAGAATTTCTTTAAGAAAAATGTTGTTGGGATTTTTCCCCAAATGGTTTTTCCTAGGGTAAATCACGTGTTCTTCTTTTTGTATGGTGATCTATATTTTATTTATGTTTTATGCTTGAATTTATGAATTATAATTTCTAAATGATAAACTAGAAATTAAAAAAGAAGATATATATCAATCACAGTCATTACCAATAGTTCATAAATTAATGTTTGTCTTTATTGGACTTGAAAAATCAACATGATTTTAGATATTTAGTGACAAAAAGGATAAAGATATCACTATGGAAGAAGCTTTGATAAGGGATCACTATTAAGGACGAATTAAATCTATAATATATCTGCTTGTCTATGACTATGGGCTCTGATATAAAGGAAGAAAACAATTTGCAAGTAGCTACAAATTTTATGGCTTGGAAAACAAGGATTGAACCTCTTCTTGCAAGGGAAGATATCTTAGGTATTATGAAAGGAAAGGTTGTTTAGCTGGAAAAAGATGAAGAGAAATTAAAATTTGAGAAATATGGTGTTACCGCCATGAGTATCATTGTAGATTATGATAGAGATCAATTGATTCATTATATTACAAAATTTGACTCTTCAAAGAAAATGTATGATGCTCCAATTGGATTGTAAAGAATAAACAATATCGATTAAGTAATGAGTTTGAATAATGAGCTCCGTGATGTTAGGATGAAAAGGAATGGTAGTATAGACTCATACTTCATGAGGATTTATCAATTAAGAGATTAACCTCAAGCAATCAATGTAGTCACACCTGAAAAGAAAATAGAAACTAAAACTGTTTTTGATTTTCCCAAATCATGGGACTCATTTTTAATAGGAATACGAGCTAGAAAAGAATATCCAAAGATTTATGAACTATGGACTGCGTGAACTAAAGAAGAACCATGGCTCATGTCAAAAGGAATAATTTAGAAATCTGAAGAGGGTGACTCTCAACCATATGCAACACATATAAAGAAAGGTGGAGGAAGAAAGATGTTTTCTTTTCAAATAAGAAATGGAGCAAGAAGAAATAAATGAAGAAGACATAAATAAAGGAGATCTGCCGCTCTACAAAACAAATACATGTCAAAATTTCAATGCCATCAATGTAACCAATTTTGTCACTTTACACATGATTGTCTTGAAATATCAAATGATAAAAAGAGAAACAGAAAGCAACATGTTGCTCCAAAAATTTTAAGAACTTCCAAAGAAACCTAATATCAAAAATAAAAGTAATAAATGATTTTTCTATTTCTCTGCTCTTACTGGTTCTGTTACAGATAGTGAAGACTTGTGACTTGTAGATAGTGGTGAATCAAGGTAGATGACAGGAGATTATGACATCCTCACAAGTCTAATGGAAATTTGATTTTCCAAAAATGTGGAAATTCATATCAATAATAGTTATGTAGTCAAAGGAATTTTGAAGACATCCAATGAGCTAGAATTAGGTGATAATGTTCATCTTAACCACATATTATTTGTACCATGTTTGTAGAAGAATTTGGCTTCCATTTCATTCTTGGAAGATAAATGCTATAGAGTAGCCTTTGTTGATGTAAAAACTTTTGTTTGGTCCAAAGGCTCTAGTATAGATTCTACTAGAGAGATTGGATTTTGTGAAGGAAGATTGTATAGACTTTTGAAACAACCTACTCAAGGAGTTTTACATAATGATATTATTCCATGTGATATTTTTCATAGAAGAGATGCTCACCTTCATTATAAATATTTTCTAGGCTTAAAGTAAATTGTTTCATGTATTCCAGATTTGCAGGTAGAGCACAAAGGAGTATGTAAAGGATACATGCTTAGAAAGAAAATCAACAATCCTTTTCCAAGTAGTGAATGTAGATCCAAACAAATTTTGGACCTAATCCATTCTGAGGTATGTGGTCCAATTTCAGTGAATTCTTTTGGAAGATATTTGCAAGACATGGATTTATTTCATGTAAGCAAAAGAAGAAGGCTTTGAAAAGTTTCGAGAATTCAAAACGGAAGTCGAAAAATTGGAGTGAAATCAAATGAAGATAATGAGATATGATAATGAGGGTGAATATTCATCCAAGGATATCATTTCATGTTGCAAATAATTTTGGATTAAGAGGGAGTTGATAGTCCCTTATAATGCACAATAAAATGGAGTTGCTAAAAGAAAGAATAGAACCATTGAAGAATTCATCAAGGAAATGATCCACAACTAAGACTTGCCTACGTTTCTATGGATTGAAGCATCGATGACTATTGTCTACATTAAAAATAGGAGACCTCATCGAATTTTGGAAGGAAATACTCCTAAAGGATTATTCAAAGGAAAAAAACCCCAAGATGGTATTTTGAGAATATTTGGTTGTGTTATTTATATTGACATATCTAAAGATAAGAGAAGGAATTTAAATCCTTTAGGAGAGAAATGGATATTCGTTGGCTATAGTGAGTCATCAAAGGCATATATAATACATGTTCTATGATAAAAACAGGTTCAATTTAGCAGGGATGTGACCTTTGATGAGAATGTGGTTAATTGGAAATCTAAGGAAGTTTTCGTGGACTGTAATGAGGATGAAAAACATGAAGTAGACAAGGAAGATGAAGGTTTTAGTCCGTCAAAATTTTTGAAACGTCCTATCAATCATCATGAAGAACCATAAGGGCTTAGTGATCTAGTGGACCTAGTTGTTGTTCCTAAAATCAGGAAGAGGGCAACTTGGTTAAGATCCACTTTGTAGGAAGTAGGAGGACATTCAACACCACATGTCTCCTTAATGGAAAGGAATATGCCAAAGAGGTGTTTTTGTTATGCAACATTGACAACTAATCTTATTATTGTTGAACTTTCCACCTATGAAGAAGGAGATAGCTAGAAAGTTTGGAAGGATCCAATGTTGGAAGAATACTAACAGATTATAAATAATGATGTATAAGAGATTGTGCCTAGACCTAAAGGTAAACTAGTGGTGTCCTCCCAATGGGTATAAAATATCAAACATGCAATGGATGGCCACATTGAAAAATACAAGGTGAGATTTGTGGCTATAGGATTCTCCCAAAAAGGCGGAGAATACTATGATGATACTTTTGCTTAGGTTACTAGGTACAGTACCATTAAGTCCATTATTTCTATTACTTCTTCAATGGGTTAGAAATTATGTCAAATGGATTCAAATATTGATTTTCGTAATGGTGTTAATTAGGATGAAGTGTACATAGAGAAACCTCAAGGTTTTAAGGCCCATAATAGATAGTCTCACATTTACAAGTAAAAGGAAGCCTTGTATGTACTAAAGAAAGAATTGACAGCATGGTATACACAAACTGACAGTTATATAACAAGATTTGGTTTTTCCAAAAAAGATGTTGATATTAACCTGTACTTTAAGGTTGAGAAGAATTACCTAGTGATTCTATTATTATATTTTGATTACTTATTTCTAACAGGTGTGGAGCATCTAATTGTTTGGTGTAAGAGTGAGCTAGATTCTGAATTTGATTTGAAGGATCATGGATTGATGCACTATTATTTGGGGCTAGAAGTGTGGCAATCTTGACGAAATATTTCTTGGTTAAGGAAAATATATTATTAAGACCATACAAAAGTTTGGTATGATGGATTGTAAGTTGATTGTGACTCCTATGGCTACAAATCTAAGAAATATGAGAGACTTTGAGCATAATTTTGTAGATCCATCAATGTACCAGAATATGATTGTCCCACTAATTCATTTAGTTAATACCAGGGCATTCCTTTTCTATGTTGTAAACATGTTGAATGAGTTCTAGTTGGAATCTATGCATGATCATTGGATTGCAATAGAGAACATATTGAGATACTTGTGCGGTACAATTGATTACTATTTGAGATATTTATCAAATGATGACATATAGCTACAGGGAACCATGCACTTGTCATACATAGTACTACCAAGGAAAAATATATTGCATCTAGATTGTTAAGTTGTCAAGTAGTGTGGCATAGGAAATTACTTGCAGTACTATTTAATCATGTTCTTGAGTTGATTGTGATATATTATGATAATAAAAGTTATGTGAAGTTTACATAGAATCCATTTTTCCATGACACGTCGAAGCACATTAAGATAAAGTACTACTTCATCCATGAGATGATATAGAAGGGAGCGATAAAGCTCTAGTATGGATCCTCCAATGAGTGAATTGTAGATATTTTGAAAAATTTTATATCTTGTGTGAATTTTGTATATGTGAGAGACAATCTTATAGTTTTTTATAATTCCTCTCTCATTCAGAGGGAGTGTTAATAAGATAACAACATGGATTGACAGTCTCCCTCTATGAAGTACTATGACCCACATTATGGACCTTATCCATGTGTCAAGTTCATGGAACTTAATTAAGGAGAATGGTCTAGAGGACTAACATTCTTCTAGTGTCATGTATTACCCAAATTAGGAAGAATTATTTTATAACATCATTTTCATTTAGCATCAGGTCATGGATTTTGTAGCAAGAGTTTGGACTTTAGCAAATCACCATGTGTTATAGACATTTTTTGGCACTTCAACCCCAATCATAAATGTCCATAAACTGAGGGCTCCTAAGTCCCTAAAAGTGTTTCTTCACTACCTAAAGGAACAAGGTCAGCTAATTACATCATCTCCCAGAAGTCCTCCACTGAACACTACTCATAAATGGTCAAAACTGGACCATACTAAAAGTCCAGTGCAGAGGGTGCGATGCATATCACCTTCCTAGTGTACAAGATGTGATGCATACTGAATTTCTCCTTTGTAACAAATGGCAGGGACAAAATGTGAGGTGGAAGATCATGCAATCTTCCAGAAGCTTCCCCTCTGAAACTTGCATCTCTATTTTCGACCAGGGATGAGTAAGAGATCATCATTCTCCAAGTGGAAGCGGGAACTATAAGAGAGAAGACACTAATCAAGACCCCAGATGATGACTCACCTCCCTGTAATCATCTATATATGGATCTCTCATCACAGAGATCCAGAGGTTGGAATTTTGTATCTTATAGAGAAGTGCTATTGGTTTTCTGGTGTACATTCATAGTGTTGGGTGATCTAAGCTTTGCTTGAGGTGAAGAAGCGGCTTTCTAGCTGGAGGGATGATGCTGGGTCAGAACATATGGTTGTAATCCTCTTGCTACTTTTCATCTTAATAAAGCTATTCTAGTTTTCTTCCATATTCTTGTGTACTTGTTTATATATGCATTTGTATGGTTAAAACGCATCTGGTCCTGTGTTATTTATGAATATATATCTTTGTTTCTTCGATAGTAGTATGTTGTTATGATTCCACAGGTTCTCTTTGAAGCTAGGCAGATGAAGAAGAAGCGGTGAAGCTCTATCAAGAAGGAGAGGAAATCAAGCGCAAGACTAAGATTGATCTTCTTGGTTCTCCTCTTTTCTATTTTCATAAAAGAAAATGAAAGTAGACTTTACTTGTTTGTTTCTAAGATAGCCACCCATCTTAGTGGGAATAATAGCATCCGAGTGGACAGTATTCCTGGTAACAATATGGCGACTCTGCTGGGGAGCGACTAGATTGTTTGTTAGCCTATCTATCTTTCTTTCTTTTATAAACTTACAGACTGAGCCTGAAGTCAAGCCAGCTAGCCTTCGAACTGCATTTGTTATACAAATGCAAA
>APFE030981766.1:0-18387 GCA_000404065.3 Pinus taeda
GAGAAAGTGGACCGGCCAGATGTGTTGCATGCAGAACTTTCTAGAGTTACAGGATCGGGTTTGAGAGGAAGCCTTTCTTGTTGAGAGGGAGTGTTGAAAAGTGTGCAACAAGAAATGCTTGTTGAGAATGCAACAAGATGATGGAGCTTAGTGGAAAGGAGTCGCCTTCACTAAGTGGCCCGCAGGCTATTTTTGGCGCAAGTCTATTTTTAGACTATGTCTATTTTTAGACATATGGATCATGTCTATGGATTGCAGGTTGTTGTTTATGGATGATTTATCAAGTTGGAAAAAATAGATGGACTTCTATTTTTAGATCACAGCGGAGTGACTGCTAGATCACAGCGGAGTGACTGCTCAGTCTAAATATAGAACAGTCAAATATTATTAGCTCATAATAATATTTAGACTATAAACTTTGTCTTATTCTCCTGGAGCACTTCAGGATGAGCTACGGATGTGGTACATGCAGATCCCAGAAGGAAATACGTGGTTACCTATGGGATGACTAATATTTGCATGCAGGACTTCAGTTAGAACTCAAGTGAGTTGAGTTTAGTGGACTGGAGGTGCAGTTGATGGAGTTGTGTTGAGTTTAGCTTTGTTAAACTGGTTGTATTTAGTCTAACTGGCGAATAGACTAGAGATGAGTTGGGTGAATTAGTTATTAATTAATTCACAGTTATTAACTCATAATACAACTAATGAATACATCAGTTAACTCAATTGCATGTCAGTGCATGTTCAGTTCAGCAAGGACAGGTGTTAGAGAATCAGATTGCTATCAGTTGTGACTATTATAGTTGTGCACCAGATCTTGCACAATCAAGGGATTGAGTATGCCAATGAGTTTGCCCACGTATTTGCCCACATTGTAGCTTGTGCTCACGTGATATTGCCAAGTAAATACGAGTTTGCTTTGGAATTATCATTCATTCTCATGCAGGTATTGAGCAGAAGAGGCAGGCAAGCAGTGAAAGAGATTTGGATTGATCAGATCTGAGCTGTATTGTGTGTAACAGAGGTGGAGATACTTGTGAGAGTATTATGCTGTGTAATGTTACATGACTCAATCATTAATATACAGATAGTTGGGGTTTTTAGCGAGATGCTTTCCCCGGGATACATACTGTGTTAATGTGTGAATGCTCTTGATGTTTTATTGTTATTGACGCTGCTATATTGATGATCAACGTAGAGGATCTTATGTATTGTGTATGTTTTCCGCAATAGTACATGATCAAGATAATCTCCATTGAATCTTATGGTTAGGACTGTAGAATACATCTAGCGAAGGTATTTCCTCAATTATTAAGACAATTTTTGAAGTAGGAATAGAAGGAATGATCTCATTGTCTTGAGTGTCTGTAGCTCCTTCCCCTATTGTTTCTGGATTTTCATTATGCTGGCTTTGCTTGGGAGTTTGCATTTTAGATGCTTGCCTAGGGTTTGTGTCTGTGTGGACCTTTTTATTGAACTTCTCCCATTCTTGTTCTAGGTCAATGATTAGATATTTACATGACTGAGTTGAAGTAGAAGCAACCTCTTCTTGTTTCTTTGCTAAGGCCTGCTCGACCATCTCCTCTATACTTTCAACAATGTCTTTTTCAGACTCTTTATTTGTGTTTCCTTCCCCATTCTGAGACCGCTTCTCTAAGTGCTCTGACTCACGAATCGACCTCTCTTGGGTTTCTCCTTCAGAGTTTTCTTTGGAGCTTCCTTCCAAGCTTGCACTGGGAGTTGGCTCCCTTATTGGTTCAATCTGTAGTAGGTCCAATGGGACCTTTAATAATCTATTTTTCTTATACACGTGGAAAGGCTTAACATCTTCTAGGGTCAAAAGTAGTGACGCCATATGCAAAACTTGTGAAAAATTTTCTTCCTGTAGGAAGAGATCATCAAAGACAACCTTCTCGTGGGTGAACTCTTTTACTTTTACCATAGTAGTAAATTCCTTAACAGTGCCATTTGGGTCGTATTGCCTTCCTGGAACTGTAGCTAATTTCATATTAATAATCTATGCTTCTTTTAATGCATGCCCATAATCATGTATTGCAAAAGCACCACATTGTAACGGGAATGTAGGCCAAATGGCCTTCTTCTGCTCTTTTAGACCTCTGCATATTCCGCCTTCCGCTGTTGTTTGGTAGACTATTTCTCTGGCCATTAGTTTGTCATGGACATAATATGGGAGGACATGTAGTGAAGCAATGCTCCCAAAAACTCTCATGTAGGTGAATTTCTCTTCCCCAATCCATATGGCTACTGGCAAGATATCTACTTTGGCCTCTTTAGAAAGCCTAGGGGTAGTTTTGTCGTACACTGCTCTATGAATGGGTAGCATAACCCCTTGACAAATTTTATAAAAATGGGGGTGGAATTGAGATTCCCACAAAATGTTATGGTATATATGGATGAGAAGCGGGTTTTGTACAGACTACTTCCATCCCATATTTGGAAATTGAGAACAAAAACATATTGCATCCATAACAAAAGCACTCATGAAGAAAGGGGGAGAATCCTTAAAGAAGAACTTGTTTTCCTTCTATATTCTATAATGGCCTTTGCCAAATTGTCTCATTAAATTTGAGCCCATTTCATAATTGTTGCATTCACTGTTGCATCTATTATCGGGAGCCATTCCATGGAAAAATTGGTGCTATTGGGTCTACCGAATAACCTACATATCATTGTTGTTGTGAAACTACGAGGGGGATAAATGGATGTCGTTGAGTACATACTATTTTTATCTCATTTGAGCTTGCCTTCGCTTTATTTCTAGGTCTGTGTGACGTCTGAAAAGTCCTCATTTTCTTTGACAAATTTCTCAAGGAACTGTTTGTTGTAAAGCTTTTGCGGCTCTGGTAACTGGTACATTAGTCATAGGCTATTTGCTAAGAAAGACCCCATGACCTCTTGCCTGGGATTCTTGAAGGTTTTTCCTGTGATGCCTACCTCATCAATTACCCATTAGACCATATCTGTGTATGGTATTATCTTTAGTCTCGCAACTATTCGGTGAAGGAATGAACATGTTGTTTCAGAATAGCAGGCTTCATGATTCCTGAGCATCTTCCTTGGCCTTTGTTACTAGTGGCCTGGGATGCTCTTCTTCTAACAAATTATACATGGCCTCCCATGTCAAAGTTCCTCTGTCCTTACTGCATGTGGTATCAGAGAAAAGTGACATCATTTCTGATTTCTCAGATGCAGTTGCCTTTCCCTTCTTCACCATTATTTCTAATGATGTTCGATGTGGAGTTTTTCTACAATGGAGCAAAATGGAATTTATGGGATAAACACAAGTGAGAATGACATTGAGAATAAATGATACAGTTAACCTCAAAAAGGTGACAAGAAAGGAGCTTTTAGTCAAAACGCAGATGAAAAGATATCGTATCACGTTGAGTCGCCCTTTAACATAAATGCCATTAAATTTATTAAATAGGCCCTAAGGTCTCTTATCGTTGCCTTTATTACTCATTAAACTACCACATCGCAAACGGGAAGGAAAAAATTTAAGGCGGTGGATTTTAATTGCGAGAACGCTAATTTTTGCGATTGCGATAATATTATCGCAATATCACAATTTTGGTTGTGCGCTTTCCTAGAGTTTTTTAATATTTTGTGGGATGTGAGATGCAAGATAGGTGGCATATTATTTATCGTTTAGAGCGTGGTTTGCCCAAATGAGTAATTATTTCATAAAGTGATTTTCAATACATGTCGAACTTAACTTACAATTTCTATCGGGCTCAGGTTTTATCGCACTTCGCAAGCTCGTGTAATTCATAAGATTGGGCTTTTAAGTAAATTGACGTGATGGGATAAGGTAGACTCGTTTTATTGCAATATCACACCTCGCATGTTACGATATGCTTTGCAAGTTGTGTCCTTTGTGAATGCCGATATGTGATTGCGATAAGTGCTTTATTTTATAGGAAATGCCTTAAGTCTTAGTTTTGAAGGAAATGTCTAATGATGTCTAAGTTAAATGCGGTGATTCATCTTATCACAATTTGTGGATTTAGTTTGCTAATTAACCCTTCAAAGCACTTGGTCCAACGGTATACGAAAACAGCGAGAATTTCTAGTATTAGAGGGTTTTGACTTGATATCTCGATTTATTTATAAACGTTCAAAAGAAAGCGCCTAAGTGATAAATTTTTCTTGGAGGTTTTTTACTAAAGGGCCCCCATTTACTAATAGAAGATTAGTTATTAAATCAATAAAATGGTGGGGGGGGTGGTTTTTGAATAGCACAACAATTTATTATTCCCTTGGGTTTATAATATCAATCCATTGAGTTTATAATATTAATCATTGTCAACCATGGTCAATCATAACCAACCATGTTCAGCCATGGTCAAACAAGGTTGGATATGGAAATCAAGCATGGTCAACCATGGTCTAACGTTGCGTTCGACAAAGATTGTCTCGATATAAAAATCAATCATGGTCAACCATGGTTGACCATGGTCCAACATTGCATTTTGACAAGGATTGTCTCTATATGGAAGTCAACCATGGTCAACCATGTTTATTTTCGGGTTTATAATATTGATGTTAGGGTTTATATACCTTGGGTTTATAATTGTTATCCCTTAGGTTTATTATTCCCTTGGGTTTATAATATAAATCCCCCGGGTTTATTGATCTAAGGGTTCATATTCCTAGGGTTTAATATTATTCAACAATGGTTAATCATAATCAACCATGGTCAACCATGGTCCAATGTTGCATTGTGACAAGGATTGTCTCAATATGAAAACTAATTGTGCTCAACCATGTTTATTTTAGTATTTTTAATATTTATCTTAGGGTTTTTATACCTTGGGTTTATAATATTAGTCCATTGGGTTTAATATTATTCCCTTGGGTTCATAATCCCTTGGGGTTTTAGTATTAATCCCTTGGGTTTATTATTCCTTTGGGTTTATAATATCAATCCATTAGGTTTATTATTCCCTTAGGTTTATAATATCAATCATGGTCAACCATTGTCAACCATAGTCAATCATGGGGTTTTATGGTGAATCATAGCCAACCATGGTCAACCATGCTAAAACGTCACTTTTTGACAAAGATGGTCTCAATATGAAAATCAACCATGGTCAAACGTCACATTGTGACAAATAATTCATTATTATTTCTTTGCTAATGCAAGAGTCGGACCTTCTAATTCGTTAATCAACAAATAGAGTACGTAATTTACAACCAATCTCGAAGGGCTATGGGCCAAGGAGAGAACCCAACAAAACCCTGTAACCAGGCCCAAGGCCAAAGCTTCGCCGCCTACAACTAAAACTTACAATTCTCTAAAGAAAAATACAAGAATCTGGATTTGGACCCGAAGAGGAACAAAAGTGACACACTATAAAGTTCTCATATCTGCACCTCTCCCTAACTCGCGAATAAGGGAAATCAGTGTTAGGCCACGTCCCACCAAGAACAAATTGCTTCCCGCCATATCCCTAACTTGCTTCTTTAATCTCAACCGTTGAATCTCCTCGCTTGATCCAATGGTCATGGCTAAAATCGCTATGCTAAGCAACACGATTTTTACCTGGAGGACCCACTAACATGCACAAACAGTCACATTCGTGGATCTGCTTGGCCAGATCCGACGGTTGGGGATAATATCCCGCCCACCTACTGTTGATGCCTCAAAAATTGTTGCATTAACATCGGGGAAAACCACCCGGTCTGGGCCTTAAAGATATCTCCTTTTCCGTTTGGTGTGGTGGCTTCGACTGGATATAATGGGACTAGTTTCCCAATGATTTATGAAGGGGATGGATAAATATTTGATTTACTTATATCTAATGGGAAATGATGAAATATTTATCCTAAAATGCAATACTAATCTATCCCAGAAAATTTATGTTTTAGTGCAACTCTTAATGGTTCTCATTGAAAAATAAGCATGTAGATGACTTTACTTTTAAACAAGAACATTCATTCATATGATAATTACTTTGTTCAAATAGTTGAACAAATTAATAATTAAAACATTATTGCACTGATTTTATATATCATTGACGCATATATAGATGAAGGATAACAATTCTTGAACATTCAATAGCGATAAGTAAAAGAGATTGATGTAAGAACTTTATGCATACATCAACAATAGCAAAAATGAATGAACGCTTGTTCACATAAAAGAACAAAGAAAAACATAGATAACAGTACCATATGTGTTCGAATCCTTTCGACATGAATTTGCATTTGGAACACGCTCTCAAACTTAGAAATACTCTTATAGGAAGCAATAGTGCATGTCAAACAAAAGTACTCTTCATTAAAGCTCAGAATGCAGGTCCAATTTCATAAAAAATATGTATTACAAGCACAATAGTGCAACTTCCAATCTAAGTCTTCATACAAAAATTTCAGGACCCTTTCTAAAAACATGAAAGGGTCTATAAATACTATCTAAACTAACTAACTATGAAATAAAAATGTTGTGAGCTGGTGTAACTGAATCACAAATACATGAAAATCTCCTCGAAATAGATATGCTTGCAGTCGGTAAGGATGGTTCATTGTTTTGGCTGACTATCTTTTGGCTTGAGCTGACATCTGGCGAGCATTGGCTGCAACTTTGGAGGATGACTCATACGCGAGTGCAGCTGGGCAGTATAGGTGGCATCAGTAAATTCAGGAATCATGTAACCGATTGTATCGGTTAGGCATTTGATTGATGTCCTTTGACCGTATGGTTTCACAAGGAAGAACCAAAAGGTTTCCCATGTTAATGTTTGGATGCCCGCAATTAATCTCTGCCTCTTTTCCAGCTCTTGCTTCCATGTCTGCTCCAATGCTTTGACTGATGGTAATTTTCCTGGGGCACATTCTGAAATCAAATTTGACAAATAGAGAGAATTATTAATTAATTCCACTAAATTACCAATCACCGATCTACATCTTAATGTTGCCCTTTTTGCCTTCATCAATTGAGTTTGCCACTCAAGGAACAAAATTTCCTTGTGTGATTCCAGAATTTGAGGCAAATTTGTAGCTTGCCCTTCCTTAGTTTCTTGCCAGGAAAGAAACTCTGTTAGTGTCTCATCTGCCTGCTCCAAATTTTGCTTGTCGTCAACCGACTTATCAATCATGGACGAGGAAATCTCACAGAAGGGAGGAACAAGAGAAATATTATTACCTAGCAAGTTCAATTGAGTAGATAATGCTTCGGTTATTTGGGGAGCCTCTGATTTGAATTCCTCTATCTTAGGAAATTCCTTGAACCTTTCTATTTGTAATGACAGTTGAGAAATTTGTTCATCTTTCGATTTGCTCAACTGTTCATTCATTGTCTTTAGCTTGTTCAATGCTTGAGACAAATCTTTTTTCTTTTGAATTGTATGTGGGTCTGTCCTCTGTTTCTCTTTGAGCAATTGCTCATTTAATTGCTCGTTTGATTGCTTCTGTGCTGCTAACTACTGCTCTAACTGCTCTATCCTCTGTTGTTTTTCTTGTACCTATGTCTCTAGTGAGATGATCGCTTGATCGTTTTCTTTAAGAAAATTGCTGACTTCCGATGCCTTATCCATAGTAGCTGCTATATATGCCTCGGCATACTGAGAGAGATTAGTAAGATCTTCGGAAAGGTTGACTTCCTCTCTCCATACCACATTAGTTATCTCCATCTATGTAGGTAAAAGAGAAGATTGATCAAGTTTTCCCTTTTTCCTCTGTGTCTTTATTACAACCCTCTGCTTAGGTCTGTAGAAGACATCTAAGGGTTGTATTTTTTCTACTTGCAGGAAAATCTCATCGGAAGGGTTCTCTGGAATTATTTCAACATCTGTCTGAGTCATGGGTGGGCCACTAGTTCCTTCAGATGGAACTCTATTAGTCGTTGTCTTATGTCCAGTTGTTGCTTCAGGAGTACTAAATCCCTGCAAGCTCTCAGTATTGCTGATAATTGAGTCGAACTGTTGCCATTCTTTGAGTAATTTGGGATCAATATGAAGACCTGAATCAATAAGTTCATCGCCCTTTTCTTGTTCTTGCTCCTGCTCTGGTGTTTTTTCTTTCTCGGGAATTTGTTCTACTGCAGGAGCTTTATCAATAGCTTGTTGTTCAGTTTCGCTTGATTGGACTGTCGGGGTTGTGGCTAATAGGTCTAGAGGCAGAGTTTGCAACCTCTGGTCTCTAAGCATATTAAATGTTTCCAGTCCTTCATCTTGATACCTCATCCGGGCCAATATTTTAACTTGAAATAATGATTGAGCTAAGGAAAATAGATCATCAAATTCATAGGCTTTATGTTCAAACTTAGCAAGTTTGGCTTGAGACATGACATTATAAGCAACTTGTCTTGGATCATATGGCCTGTTAGGAATTGTGGCTAGATTCAGCATTAGTATCTTTTCTGTCTCCTTCTCTGCATGCTTGTAGTCATGCAGAGTGAAAATGCCATACCATAAAGGGAAGTTTGGCTAAATGTGCTTCTTTGAATCCTTAAGGGTTCTGGATGTCCCTTCTACTGTTATTTGGTAGGCCAACTCCCAAGCTAACAATTTATCAGACACATACAAGGGAAGAACGTGGGGTTTAGTAAGGCTACCAAAAAGCCTTATGTAAGTAAATTTATCCTCCCCAAACCAACTGCTTGCTGCTATTAAATCAACTTCTACTTCCGACGATATCCCTGGAGCAGGTTTATTAAAAATAGAATAATATACAGGGAGAATAAAACCATTGCAAATTTTATACAAATGATTTTTGTAATTTGCCTTCCATAACTTTTGGTGGTAAATGTGGATTTGATTCGGGGCTGTTGCTGCGGACTTCTTTGATTTCTTACCCATTTTCTCTGGTTCTCTAGTTTCAGAAGAATTCTGCGGAAACAGTTGCAAACAGTGATACAGAGAAAATGTTGCTGCAAGCCAATATGATAAAGTTTAAAATTACGTCGATTGGCATAAAATACAATATAGTTAAGGATTGTCACAGATGAAATCCTTTGAGAGATTCATGCTTAATTGCAATATTGAATAGCCGTTTAAACTGTCAATCGTGGTGAATATCATCATAAATGCCCATCACGTTGCCCATATTCCAAATGATTGTTTCAAGCGTGCCTTAGATTTTTAATGATCGAAGATCAGTGATAAATCGTTGATCGGCGATCAGGAATGTCAAAGGGAAGGCTTTTAAGACTTGCTTTAAATATTTCCGATCACCGAAAGGTGATACAATATAATGCATGCAAGCTTCCTTTAACATATTTGCTTTTTGAGATATGTGCCTAATTAATAGATCGCAATCGGGAGTTGGCATGGGCTTCATACCATTATCATGTGATTCCTGTTGAGTGCCGATCGCCGATTGCGATTAGCTTTATCGCATCGGAGGAATTGAGTAGGCCTATTCAAATGTTCCTTTATTGTTGACATGGCGGAGTGGCCGACTGCAGATTGCGATTAGCGTTATCGCATCAGAGGAATTGAGGGGCTTTGCTTTATTGTGTGCCGGCATTTGTTTTCCCCAATTACCGGTTGCGATTGCCTTTTTGGATCGGATCATTGTGTGAGGTTGTTGTTTTGTGTGTTTCCTTTAATATTGCGATATGCAACCTCGGATCACTTTATCACAATATTGAATGATTTTTTAATATTATAAAGGAAACATTTTATTTTTTGTTTAAAAGGTTGTATAAAATGATTTATTTTAATCAAGGGTTTTGACAAGGATTTTTCTTATGATGAGGTACATACCATTTTATTTGCACATCTAACTAAGTTCATTTTTAAAGGGACCCATTTCATATTAAGATTTCGTCTAAAGGTTTCGTGAAATTGGGGGTTGTTGTACAACACAACACTTACATTCACGAACAATAGCGTGTGATGAGGGCAGAATTCCTCCCAACTCCACCGCCATGTGGAGCACTTTGAATGGAATAGCTCCCGAAAAGAAAAAACTGCTTCACGCTTGCGAGGGCTGCGATCACTGGAAAATCGCTTAGGCCACAAAAAAGCTAACAAAGAGGAAAAAACCCTGCTTTTGCGGCCTCCAAGAGATCTCGACTTTCGACCTCTTGCTGCGTCAGCCCTACCAGAACTGATATGACCTAAATCAACCACCATCCTGTCCGTTCTCAGAAAACCCAGTGGCCCGCGCTGTTACAACTAGAAACTGCAGTGAACAAAATGACCCGAGATGCGAGGGTTGTCCCCTGTAGGCAACCCGCATTAAACCCGACTATAACCAAAAACTGCTAGTCATCTATACCCCTCCTCCATGGCTCTATTTAAAAACACTGTCTTATCTTCATCTGCTTGGTCTTTGCACTTCGCTCTTAATCTATTCGGATGTAGCTCTTGCCAGTACTTCGCCACCCTATTATCTGTGCAAATCACTCCTTGATTGGCCAAAAAATATTCCAGTTTATTGGCCATTCTTCACACATGAATAAACTTGACTGTTCTCAGACTCTGGAGGTGACTGTGTATCCCTAGAAAGACCTGGATCAGTCTCCAGTTGCTCGAGGCTTTTTCCGACTTCGTACCCCAGCTGATTTTCTTGACCGGGCTAATAATTAACTCTGAATCAGCTTCAATGATCACATTTTGCGGTTATCCTGGACCAGGGACTCTAGACACTGCTCCGTTGCCATTAATCTCGCCATGTTGTTGGTGGCTCTTCCTAAATGGAAATAGAAGATGAACATAATATTTCCATTTTCATCCCTTAACACCCCTACATGGCCGGTCGTGCCCGGATTACCTTTTGAAGCACCATTAATGTTAAATTTTAGAAAACCCTTAGGGGGAGGATGCCAAAAATCTATCCCAAGATCCAAAATTGAAACTTTCCTATCCAAGCCCTGAGGAATAAGTCTCTGCAACTTTAGCTGACAGAGAATCCTCATATATGTTGCCGAAGGTGGATTCGTAGGGAGATTGCGAACTCTAGTGATAACGGTCTCCTTAAGTTGTTTTAGGATCAAATCATGAAGGTACTGGAAAGGTTTCTTAACATGTTGAAGATTCTATTGTTCCTTTCTTTCCATACATTCCAAATAATGAAGCTTGGTGTAAGGGCCCAAGCTAAACCTAGAACTTCATTATCCAAAAAATTTCTTCTCCAGTTGATAAGGGTATGGATAATGCTCCCATAATCCCTATCAAACTGTTGGAAGATGGAGGCAAAAGAATCCCAAAGCCTGGAAGTGAAAATGCAGTTGTTGAGGAGGTGCTCCATTGTTTCCTCTTGAGCTTCACAGAGTTGGCATCTGGAAGGTCCCAGGGTACCCCTCTTCCGAATGTTATCCCAGGTCAGAATCTTCCTATGCAAAACCAACCACATGAAAATTTCAATTTTCATCTAGCCTTGATGCCTCCATAGGTTTTTCCAAAACCTATCCGGAGCATGGGAATGTAGTCCAAGGAGTATGCATTTTGCTTCCTTGAACTTAAAGGTACCCTCATTGTTGTTGCCCCATCTCAGCTGGTCATGCCCCCCTGATACTATAATTTTCCTTTGTTCTAACTCTTTCATTAGTATCTCAGCCTTAGCAATCAGGGGGTTGTCGTCATTGAAATCAAATCTCCTCCAATTTCTCCATTTCCCTATACTGTTGTTTTAATCCCAAAAATCTTTAACCTTGGAAAGCCCCTTAGTATCTGCCTCTGCTTTGAGGTCCTCCAAATCCTCTTTTAACATAATAGGTTCTTATTGCCGTCTATCCTCCCAGAATAAATCTAAGTCTCCCTCTCTAATTTCCCAGAAGCTGTTATCTTGAACTAAGCTCCTGTTTTCCCAGGCTTTATTCTAGATGTGTGATTCCTTTATATTACCATCCATCCTTATGTGGTCAATATCTTACCATGAGCTAGCATATTTTTTTTTCCAAGTGATTGCCCTTGAACCTCTCGTTCTTTTATCCAGCGCCACCATAATTTTTACCCTAAGACCTTGCTTAGAATCTAAGGATCATCCAATCCAAGGTCCTCGTGGTTTTTGGTTTGCACATTTTTTCCCAGTCTACTGAGGCCCATTTCTTCCTTTCTTCCCCCTTGCCCCAAAGAAAGTTTCTTTGTATGTTTCTGAATTGATGTAGGACTCCTTTAGGAGCTAGGAGAACTGAGAGCATAAAGACTGGGATTGATTGAAGAACAGCTTTGTGAGCACCAACCTACCAGCCAAGTTTAAGGATCCCATAGTCCATTTCTTGATTTTATCGTGCAATTTATTAATCACCGGCTCCCAGATGCTCTTGTGTAATGGTTTATCAGTTAGAGGAACTCCCAGATATTTTGAGGGGAGAGAATTTCTTTGAAAGCCCAAAATTCTAGATATGTTCCTCTGAATATCAATATTAGTATTGAAGAAAAAAAATCATAGATTTGGATAGATTAACTTCCATACCTGAAGCCATGGCAAAGTCACTGAGGATTTGTTTGTACGCAAGAGCTTCTTTGACTGTGGGGATTCCTTGCAGCATGGTATCATCAACAAATTGTTGATGAGCCAAGGCCTGCCCATTGTTAGAGATTTGGAGACCTTTGATTTTACCAACTTCTTTAGCATGCTTGATAGACCTCCCCAGTCCTTCCATCATGAGGATGAAGAGAAAGGGAGAGAGCGGGTCACCCTGTCGAAGGCCTCTAGAAGGAATGAAAGTCTCCGAGGGAGAACCATTCACCAGAATAGAGAAGTTGGAAGAAGTAATCAGAGCTAGGATCCACCGCACCCAATTGTGATCAAACCCGAAAGCTATAAAAACCTTCCTAATGTAGGTCCAATTCAGCTTATCATAAGCTTTGGCTATGTCCAATTGCATGATCATTCCAACCTTTTTCTTGCCAGTTAGAGAGTGCGCCACTTCATGAGCTTGAATGATGTTATTAAGAATTTGCCTTCCTTCCACATATCTCGATTGTTCCACAAAAACTAGGGTGGGAAGGAGAGGTTTGAGTCTATTGGCTACCACTTTTGATATTATCTTGTAAACCACATTGCACAAAGCTATTGGCCTGAACCTATTAAGGGTTTGGGCCAACTCCTGTTTAGGGATCAAGGCTATAAAAGAGGTGTTCAGAGCCTTCAAAATAGTTATGTTCATTCTGGAGTCTTCCACTACGTTGAGAATATCCTGTTTGACAATATTCCAGCAGGCTTTGAAGAAGTCAACATTGAAACCATCCGGGCCTAGCGCCTTACCATTCTGCATTTATTTGAGTACCCCACTAACCTCCTCTTCAGTCATTGGTTTGTAAAGGTTGACATTATCCTCTCAAGAAACCAACTTGGGTATATGTTTAGTGAAGTCCCTAATGGAGTGCTCTCTTTCATGACAGGTTTCCTGTGCTATGCTTCGAAAGTGCTGAACTAGAACTACTTCTATTTCTTCCTGAGACTTGAGAAGATTTCCTCCGCCGTCCTTAATCAGAGAAATCCTGTTATGAGCTCTATTCGCCATGGTGGATTTGTGGAAAAATCTAGTATTACATTCTCCTTCTTTTAGCCACTAAACTCTATATTTTTGCCTCCAAAATATTTCCTCTTGCTTACATAATTTCTCCCAGGTTTGATGATATTTGGTGGCTTGATCGCTTTTGACTTTATGAAAGCCCTCCTTGATGAGGGCTTGGTTGAGTTCCTACATTTTACCTTCAATAGATTTTTCCTCCTCAAAAATATTGCCACATTCATTCTTGTTCCAGTATTTAAGCCAGAGCTTGATGTGTGTTTGTCTTTTTTGAAGAAGGAACATTTTGGTACCCTGAATGTTTAAATCTGTTGACCACCATTTGGTTATGTTGCTGATGAAAATCTGGGTGGGAAAGCTAGACGTTCTCAAATCGAAAAGGTCTGTTCTTGGGGGTACCAATGCCCTAAACCTCCAGTTGAACCCGCCAGTGATCTGAGCCTCCAAAGTGGAGAATTCTTGCTACCATTTCCTTATCATTGAGCATAAGATCCTCTGAGATTATGAATCTGTCTAATTTTGAGGACACTTGAGACTCTCCTCCTCTTTTATTGTTCCAAGTAAAGATACTGTATCATTATTTTTTGTGAATATATAATTAGGCTTAAAAGCCTTTTCCACCAAAATTTCTTATCTATCATATTATTTTTCTCTTTTCACTGTTTTACTAAGATCATTTCTCTAAGATTAATTTCTTAGTATCAAAACTGTGGTTATCCTTTGCTCTAAACATAAGTGGTTAAACTAGAACTCTATTATTAAGATTGTCAATTGGAAATTTCAAAGGGGAGCCATATATACATTTGCAATGGAAGACTCTATAGTGGAGGACAACATTTAAAATTTAAACCAGAACACTATATCTTAGACCACTAATCGAATTTTGTGATTGATTGCAAAAAAAAAAAAAGGTTTATCCTGTACTTATTTTTTACCTAAAAAATAATATTAGATATATTAAATTGTGTTATTGGCCTCATTTATAAATGAGTGGGATATAAATGATGGAAAACGATGCATTTGACATATGTCAACCACATTTTCTAATGTGGTTGTGATAGTATCAATGAAATTACACTTTTTAATATAAATATATTAAATTATGTTACTGACATAACTGATTGACATATAAATGATGGAAAGTGATGCCTTTGACATATGTTAACCGTATTCACTTATGTGGTTGTGCTAGTAATAAAAAAGATAGAAATTCATCATAATGTTCGGTCACCGACGAGCTTCACGGAAAATAAATTTAAATCCGTGAGAACGCGTCTTCACCTCACGAATTTGGAAAATAGGAAATTGTGGGAGTTGCTTCATGGAAAATAAATCAAAATCGAGGAGAACGCTCCTTTACCACACAGAACTGGAAAATTGAAAACCGTGAGAACGCTCGTTCATCGCTTGGAATTGGAAAATAAAAATGTTGGGTGAATCCGTTATAATGCTCTTAGGAGAATTCCCAGTGTCAATAATTGTAACCGATAACTCAATCGATAATGGCAAAGATCTCAGCTATTGGAGGAATGCAACATTGAAACTTGATACAACTTTGAAGGTGGTGTAGGAGGTAGAACCATCTATTCATTGTTGACAATCACATGGCCAACAATAACATGGAGCTATTGGAGGAATGCAACATTGAAACTTGATACAACTCTGAAGGTGGTGTAGGAGGTAGAACCATCTATTCATTGTTGACAATCACATGGCCAACAATAACATGGAGCTATTGGAGGAATGCAACATTGAAACTTGATACAACTCTGAAGGTGGTGTAGGAGGTAGAACCATCTATTAATTGTTGACAATCACATGGCCAACAATAACATGGATTGATCCTGTCATGGGCTTATTTCACTTCATAAATTTCGCGCACAACCCTTTAGTTTGAAGGCGAGGAGATAAAATTTGAAAATTGAAATTTTCCATATGACGCTGGCATTGAATACATATAGTGGAACTGAGTCAAACCTGCCCAAAAAAAGGCTAGAAAAAAGAACTGCTAGAAAATCAAAAGACCCCTTAACCATGGTATGTATGACCATTCATGGCAAAGCCAAATCAAGTATGGTGTAGGGGTGTATTAAAGTCTTGGTAGGAGGTTGGTTATTGCTCGCCTTGGTAGTAGGGTATATATTGATAATGAAAAATGAAAATTCAGTTGCCTTGAATCAAATTATTAGCAAAATAGGTTTTTTTTTTTAATATTGTTGCGGCTTATGCTTTGGCATATCTATCTTCCATATACGTTGGTTATTTCTCGCCTTGGTAGTAGGGTATATATTCATAATGAAAAATGAAAATCCAGTTGCCTTGAATCAAATTATTAGCAAAATAGGTTTTTTTTTTTCCATATTGCTCCGGCTTGTGCTTTGGCGTAGTATCTATCTTCCATATATGTATCTATCTTCCATTTCCATAATATACGTAGTGATAGATTGTTTTGTGCATGCTAGTATATAAAAGTGCCCAACCAAAAAGCAAAAGAACTATATAGGTCCTTTATGAAGAGTTGATGCTAATATTCATATGTTTGTTCATTTATCAACATAGAGATCTTCCAAATTCCCATATTCTCATAAGCCGCTTTTTAGATAAAAAATCAACATCAACATCTGTGCTCCTTTCCATATAAATATATGGACAAATAATATGGTCAAAAAATTGTTTCAAAAAATTATGTAGTGTATGCATATGGCATCGGTAAGTATCATTAAACTAATTAATAACAATCTTACAACTCCGTAAACAATTTTAAGCTTATGATACACTACAAAGCCAAACAATAAACCATATAGACCAGTTTTCTGTGATAAAAACCTCGATAAAGCCAATGTTAGTGGATGTTGATGAAAATAAACCCTTCACAAAAATATTTTTATGGAAAAATGCCATGACAATTAAGTCACATTATATAGGTATTAACCGATAAAACCAAAACGTAAATTTCTGAAATTTAATTAATAAAAAATAAATTTATTAAAAAATAATAATAATGTAATCCATGAATAATTATCAAAGAATAAAGAATATATATACAAAGAAGCATCTGTCGGCATAATTGATGCTGCGTTGCTTGTGTCTAGATGTGTTCACCGCCGCTTCCTCCTTCACTGTTTGTTTGTGTGGGGATCAAGAAGTATGGCTTGAAGCACAAAAAACTGGTTATACCAATGCCTTGCAAGATCTGGTTGCTGGATCCCACATCGCAGGCAACAGAAACTCTCGCCCATTAATTCCATGGCCATTGTAGCTTGCACCAGTCGTTTTATCCACCAGAAGCACCCCAGGGAACCCTGGATATGCCCCCTTTCCATATATTCCCGTGCATGCCGACACCGCTTCTAGCGGTGCATTTGCGTCGCCTTGGAAGTAGCCGGTGTTGAAGGGATTGGTGACTGCTCCTGCAACAACAGTGGCAATGTTGATGATCATCCCATCGATGCCAATGTCACCGTTAGGTGCCACCAGAGGAGGAGTTTGGGGTCCGTAGATGGGCTGATGAAACGGCCACGCGCACTGTCCAGGGCATTGGCTTGCAGAGTTTCCAACCCACGCGTATGGAATGAGCTGTTGTTGTTGCTTCTTCTCCTTCCCCATCATTCGGCTCCCTGTCGACTCCCGCCCCGGTAACAAACTGAGATTGTCATGGAATCCACAAGAACTCATGCAGAATCCTTCCACTGCAACATCCTCAGATGTAAGAACCAAATACACAGCACTCCCGTCATTATTCTCCGGCAGAGGCAGAGGCAGAGTTCTCGACTTAACAACAGCTTCAACCAGAGCAGCAATGTCAGACCTCTTGAGCGATTTTCCAAGGGAATAATCTTGATCCACCTTCTGCTTTCCAAGAATTATAGCGCTGGAGGGGGCAGCCTTGTTAGAGGCGGCGACACTGTACTTCTGCGTGGTCTTCCACCAGGTGGACGCAGAGGGCTGATTTGATGTATTTTCTCCAAGAGATTGCAGAAAATCAGCGACAATGGAACGTTGAAGAGGGGTGAATTTACCATACCAAATGAGATGGACAGAGATTAGTCCACTGGTAGAAAGCAGAGGGCCGTCATGGTAAGTTAAAACAACAGATGGCTCTTCCACCAAGGCAGCGGAAGATGCACATAATATGGCCATACATACTGCCATTTGCAGCATGGCAGTAAGTTGAAGGCGCGAAACATAACCAGCCATTTTAGGGAAACAGTCACTATCTATCTATCTATGGGAGAGCGGATCAAGAAACAAACTGCGTTAATGTCAAGAAGAGGGGAGCGGAAAATCGTTCAATTTGGAAGGGTGCAACTGAAAACAAGAGATGAATGAAAAAGGAAAAGAGGGATGATATATATAAACAGGGGTTAGGGTTGAAGCGAGGACGCGGTTTGGATAGGGGCGCCGTGTTGGCGTGTGGAGTAGTTTGGAAAGTTGCAGATGCGTTCATTCAGGAGAAGGGATGTGTGCGGTCCCGCTGATGATGTTATCGGAGACAACTATTCCAACCGGTGGGGCCACATATATGGACTCGGACTTACCACTCATCCGTTCCATGGAAACAAGCTGCGGTAGCATTCAAAAAAGGGGCGAATAAAGTGGTTACGCCGCAACGTGAGGCATGAGATATGCGATGGCAAATGCTTTGGAAATGAGGACGCGGGGAATTCATATAAGTAGGGCAAGTGGTGGAATCGGGGACGCGGTTTAGAGGGGCTCCGCTCTGGCAAGCATATATTTATTTTTATGGTGGTATGACGGAAATGTAAGTAGGGAAAGACTGGTGCCTTGCTCGTAATCATAAATTAATTTATATTTATCGTGTGGAGTAAAGTTCCGCATATCCGTTGGAAAAGTGGTGTATGCAGTAATTTCCAAGCCTTACTGTTTTTGGTGAATACGTTTATGTTGGAAAAGTGGTGTATGCAGTAATTTCCGTT
>APFE030981770.1:0-12762 GCA_000404065.3 Pinus taeda
CGAATGGAAGGTTCTAACTCCTAATTTCAAAGGCTAAATTTACCTTTTTTACCCTCTCCCTTAATAAAAGGTGGGCTATTTGAGGTGATTTGTAAAAATGTACTATGATACAAAATATTCGCCCACTAAAAATTGAAAACCCCTTAATTTCGCCAAAGGGCGAACATTCGCCCCTAAAATTTTCTATGGTCTCATTTGATGCTTCAATCATCAAGTTTTCTGGCTGCTTTAATTATTCATATGATTCAACTCCTCTCTCTCTTCATCACTTTCAAAAAATAATTTTCCATGTTCTGGTTCACATACTAAAACTTCGACATCTTCTCTAGCATTTTCCTTTTGTTGTAGCTTGACTCTTTCGAGCTTCTCTGTCTCCAATTTTACATCTATAATCTTTTCAAGTTCCCTCAACTACTTTATTAACTGTATATTCTCATTATGGTTCCTCTTCTCTTGTAGCCTCTGCCACTTCACTTTCCTCCTCATGACATAACCATATTTTTGGTCCTTCTCATTTCTCTTCAACATTTCCATTAATACTTCAAGCTGACCTGCCATCTCAGCCACTTATTTATCATATTTTTCCTCACTCATTCTCATGCCATTTTCCTTGACCTATTTCCTCTTTTTTACGCTACTGTGATCTCTTTCAAAACATATGATATGACTGTCACTAGTCATCATCCTTTCCATCTCTATGAGTTCCTTACTCACTTCACTATGAGTTGGGCAAGCCTTTGCAATAGCAAGTTTCCCTGCTGGTCCTTACCTCACCAAGCTTTCCTCTAGACTTGGTCTTTTGGCAAGTACTAGTCCTCTGTCTAGAACCTCCTAGAGAATTTTCCTCTACTCCTTGTAGGCGTCAACTCATCTACTCTTTAATAACACAACTGTCCTCTGACAATGAAATACTACGTTCTGATGAGCTCTTCTCTCACTTAGAAACTCTTACCAGCTTCCTTCATCCCTTATCAATTCTACCCACATCCTCTGTGGAATTTCCCTTATGAGCTGCAACAAAACCCTTACAGTAACAAGTCTCCTTCTTGCTACATATCCCTCACTAAGCTTCTCTCCTCTTAGCTTAGTCTATTAGCATTTATCTAGTTATTTCCTCTGGAACCAATTGACCACTCCTCGCTCTAGGTTGCTACAATCTTCCAACCTTATTATGCTGCTATCTATGCAACAATATAAAAACGACAAACTCTCTAATCTTCAAATCAAAATTAAAATAAAAACATATCATCTCACCTTCAAGATATCTGCATGATCATGTTCTACCATTCACCCGCACTTTGAATGGATTGTTCCTTTATTTAGCCTTCAGTTGTATCTTCAAACTCTGCTACTTCAAGAACTTGCAAAATTCCCTCTTACAGTTTAACTACTATAATCCTGCTCCAAAAGTTCACTCATTCAATTTATGCTAATCATTAGACAAACTTTCATGCCATCACCTGTCTTCAGGATCTCACCACTCCTGCAAATCTATTTTACCAGATCTTCATGCTTTCACTGTGCAAATTTTGAACATTCAACTACTGTAAATCAGATTTAGAATCTAATTCCTCCTTTCAATCTGAATCTAATTCCTTCTTTCAATCTCCCAACTTTATCTTGGTATAGCTCTAACTGTCAGTAGCAATTACTCCTTCGTTGAGTTTTCTTTCAATGTTTTGTTCTTACCCTAAGTTCTTCAAAAAAATTTACCTATTCCTTTTGCATGCAAAGTCCTCTTTCTACTCACAGGAAACCTTTCCCTACTCTAATACCACTTTGACATAGGAAAAACTGCCTAAAGCCAATTTCCCTGGTTTCCATAATCACCTTACATGAACCTATGGGTTATGGCCCACCTCTACAAATTGGAAGCATTTACATTGGTGGGTTTTAAACAAAACCCCAACCAATCACCAAACATCGGTTTAACACATAATCTGCCAATGAAAGTCGGTCCGACCTGAATGCATAAAACCAGACTCCAAATAAAATAAACTCACATCCAAACACTTCTCAGGTTCGCTCAACAATTGAACAACAATTGAAAAACAATTGAACAGTAATTGAACATCAATTGACCAACAATTGAACAACAATTAAACAGTAATTCAATAGAAATTGACCAACAATCGAACAATAATTTCACAGTAAGCAGTCCCATGCTGACTTCCCACATTGACTTTTGCTTTTTTCATAGGTGCTCCAGTCTACATCGTTGATCTTACTATTTAATCCAATGGTTGTTAGTCACCCAATCATCACACATCACATATCACAATTTCTTTCATCCAAGGTTCATTAACTCATGAATGGTGTGATGTGATATTAATCTAATGATCACATCAGTAGTGATCCAGAGGTCTACGGCCCTCCAACTAACACACGTGTTAAAAATAGGCCTAGCCCTGCTGTTGATTGTGACGTAAGTGGTTGAAATTGAGATTGATGGCTAGGACTTAGTACGGTGCTTCAACCTCGATCAAGACGACTGTAGACTCGTAACCTCCACAGTTACGCATTTCACTTTTGCTTCTTTCACTTTTCCACCAAACTTGGC
The DNA here is from genome assembly GCA_000404065.3 of Pinus taeda. NCBI lineage: Eukaryota > Viridiplantae > Streptophyta > Pinopsida > Pinales > Pinaceae > Pinus > Pinus taeda. The sequence continues at coordinate 2,561 of APFE030981770.1, forward strand.
ACTTCCACTAAACTTCATTCTCACCTCCAGATCGACCTGTTACTGGGTTCAACTCTGCCAAATGCTTTCTCCGCTTAGAAACAATGTGCCAACATTTCTCTGATTTCTTTACTTTTCCATACAACTATACCTCTATTTCTTTAACACCACTTCGAAATAGATTACATAATACTCTCTGTGTTAATTTCCTTCTCCTAGATTTTGTAATTCATTATTTACTTGACCTATTCATACATCTATCAAATCAAAACTGGAATCACATGGATTCTACCCAGATGGTACGCCTTTTGTCACTCAAAAAGACTTTTAGAAATTCAGCTTGAATTCATTCATCGTTATTTATCACATAGAAACCATAAAGTCCCAATTACAGATCTCTCAACACATAAAAGGAATGACACACATAGTCACAATGATTCAATTTCCTTATTCATTAAAAAAATTTACAGATACAAATAAAAACTTATTTACAATCTAGCTTTGGCCTGATCTAACTTTACACGATCTATATCAATGGCCCTTTCTCGTTTGAATGCCCATAGGCTCACAATCCAACTCTCCTATCTATTTCCTATCTAAGGATTGTTCTCCATTCGGCCTTTTTTGCATTATGCCTTGAGGTTTACATTTATTCAAAAGGATTATGTTTCCAATTCAAGTTTAGATCCTCAATCTTTTCAACTAAATCCTAAGAATCCTCTTAGTCCTCAATTAGTTCATAAAATATCTTCCTTATCCCTTGAGGATCTCAACTTTCAACTAATCCTAAGGATCCTCCATAAATCATGAACTACTATCTAAGATTTACAATATCTCAATCCATACTAATTACTCATCATCGCTCATGTTCTCCAACATTCGAGAATATTTTCAAATATCTTGACAATATTTAATTAACTCCTATTCTAAATGTCTCACCTAAATCACTCAAAATATTTAAAATTACATGAATTAAATAGTTAGGAAAACCACTCTTTTGAAAACACAAGACCACGTAGATTCTACTAAATGTATACATTTTTGGAACCATGATGCTCCTACATCACATATCCTTTAGCAAATATAAGATTTGGAGCCTTTGTTTTCTCTACTTATTTTCTTTGACACATAATTTCAAGTTCTAAATTTTCACAATGTTTTTCCCTTTCTTGGAGTTATTTCTTAAAATATGATTGTACTAATTTAACATCGTCTAAACAAATATTTAGTTGGTTTATTTCTTTAACTAGGTTATTTTATTTTATACATAATGATTTCCTTTTCGTAATTCTTGTTTATGACCGCAAGTCTATCAATTTCTTCTAGAGCATCCATAAAGTCATAATTATCATGAGACACATATGCACATTGCTCTTTAAATTCCATAAGTAATTGACAATATTGATCTGATTCATCATCCTCATTATTGGAACAATATTCACTATATCCACGTGTATAAATTTTGTTCTAGCTAGAAAAACCTCTTTTAATATTCTCCTCTGGAACATTCCTTCCTTTTCCATGATCTTATTTATAAGGACACTTAGAAGCATAGTGACCTAGCCTTCCCCAAGCAAAAAATTGAAAGGAAACTTACCTATGAACCTAATAGTTCCTACATGGAGCTTCTTCACAAAAAAAAATTCTTCTTCATCTGAAATGTAACTTGTATCTTTAGTCTCTTCCTTTTATTTTCCTTTTTTCATGGCTTTAAATGTTTCTTCTATAACATTTTATGTATCCCATTTTCGCATCTCATAAGCTGTCAAGATAACTTGCAGTTGTTTAATGGTGATATTCTTGAAATCTTGCATCTCTTCAATGGGAGAGTCTTTATAATCAAGGTTTCTGGTTAGTGATCTCAAAATGTTTTCAACAACAACAACATCATTTATTTCATCACCAAGATCTTTCATAGTGTTAACGATCTCATCTACTGTAATGAAAAAAGTTGTAATTCTTTCATCACCATGCATTCTAAGAGACACATACTGAATTCCATAAGAATTAAGTTTAACACTTTTTACCTTAGAGTCACCTTCATATATTTGAACAAGATTAACCCGTATTGTCTTTGTGGTGCCCATCTACATGACTTTCACAAACTTTGATTCAACCAATCCTCCCAAGATATAATTTACAACCTTTGCATTATTCTCATATTATTTCTTTCTCGCATCATCTGTTGGAATGGAGGATGGATATTGATATTCACCTTCACAAATTCCCCATATATTAGCTCCTAGTTCTTATAAATATGATCTCATTTTGACTTTCCAAACCATAAAGTTAATTCGATTAAACAAAGGTATCTTGCTAGAGGATACTCTCTTTGGACTGCTCATCTTGATAGATCTCCCTTTAAGTGATCAAACAACTTCTGAGGAACCTGCCTTGATACCAAATGTTAGGAAAAATACTTGGGGGGGATGATCAATATTTTTAATTCACTTTAACTTCCTATTTCACATTCAAAATTATGTACGACATTGTTATTCATGTAACCTACATGTGTTCGTGACTTTAGTGAATGAGAACTATGTATGCTCAGATTACTTAATTTTTCTAAACATCCATTAGATGTTTAACTTAATGTAAATTCTTAGTTCATTAGCCATATAGTATGCAATAAATAATAAATAAGTCATAACACATAAGAAACACATCAACCCATATTAACACTATGATTTTTGGTGGAAACTCAATGTGGAAGAAAACCAAAATTGTTGTTCTCTCTATCTTATTCTCTTATTATAATGAAAAATAATTAAATCATTATATTGTACTACTGTTTACTCTTTCGAGAACACAAATCACCTCTCTACAGGAGGCTACAACCTCCAATCATTCCCCAACACCCACTGGATGGGAGCTACAACCCCCTCATCTCAATTACCATGTCTTGCTAGAAGGGAGGTCCTACTCCCTGACTGAAGGTTGCAACCCTCAGTACTTTATGCACCATGTTTCATAATATTTCACACTAGATCTACCTATCAATAAATAATAAAAACAAGCAAGACAACTCTCATCGAATTTTCCCACTGGACCCACAATACCAATAAGCCCAAACGAAAATACTAAATAACAAAATTTGAATCATCGAAATATTAAGCCACTGAATACAGAATCAAACCAATCATTGATATGAATATCATATCAATACAATACCAAATAATATTTTCACACAACAAATATTCGACCATTCACTAATTATCATGCTATTAGATGCCATAAAATCATCACATAAACAATGTACTATCACCGCAAACCCTGATCAATATTAACATAAAAATGCATATGTGACTATTTTGATGTATACCCGTGTATATACAAACTTACTCTGCATAACACCTGCATACAAATATGAATTCTATGAATCTTGAAACACTATCAAACGGAATCAGTGTATCAATCATTAAATCAATGAAATACTAAGCCATAATAATAACTAATCACTCACTGAATACAACATTGTCACTAATTAATATATGAAGAAACAAGAAAATCAAGGCAATCATAACTGCCAGACATAGATTATCATGATCAACACATCGTTCGGAGAAAAAGAAAATAGAATAAGCATCATCAATTGTCAAAAAAAATTCAAACCCTAATTTAACTTAGAATCCATACGTGAGAGTCTTTAACTATATCTATGTATATACGCACTTATCATGCATAAACCATGCATATATCTTTCAATATAGTGAATACCAAAACCAAAATTAGGAAGCAATCTAAACAAATTATTTCATAATATATATGTGACTATTGCAATGCATACTCGCCTATGTCCATGACTATGTAGAAGTGAAAGTGTCGATAGATATTTAAATTAGTGAAACAAAAATTCACCGTAAATCACTTGTCAAACAAGTCTCTACACACGTATTGTCAAAGGCTACATATCTCACCAGAAATAGCCATCTTCATAATTCTACCATAATCACAAATATTTCATTGTTAGTCATTCAAACAAGAAAATCAATCAATCATATATTCTACAAGTTCAAATCTTTTAGATATGAACCTTTTCGTCACTCCCTAGTGCACCGATGGTCGAAATTATATCACACATGAATGATTCATTAGATTACACACATATCTCCTTTATCTCTATCTCCTTATATAGATTTTTCCTTTTCCAATACCTTAGGCAAATCCTTTGGTATTGTTGTTAGTATTCATTGATGGGATCAAATAGATGTTTCTACCACAATTAATATGGTAAATTACCATGGTAATGACCCTTGGTATCTACTTTTCCTTCGTTCATATTATGTATGGGACTTTTGTTCGCAAGACTTCCATAATAAGGTAACTGTTCTTCACAAGGGTTATGTACACTTTTCAAACTTGACAAATCCCATATATTTTCAAGTGAAACATGTAGTGAGGCTACCACCATACTTCCTCGTTTCTGAAATACCTATACCAACATCATTTTCATATGCATTAGTTCCATGACCATCATATTATATCTAAGTTTACATAAGGAGCATATTCCCTTCAAGGACAACAGATTAGCCATAATGCCAAAAATGGAAATTGGTTATCTATAGAGAAAATGGTTATATTCATTGAACATAGTCACCTAGTATAGCTTTATCCTTACCCTAGGACTGAGATGTGCAAACAGGGTTGCATAGAGGAGAAACAACTCTTCGAGTATCTCCTATGCCCCATTTCATTTGCTTCAAGATGAACTCATGTGATCTCATCAAATATCAATGTGTGGGATTTGAATCATGATTGTCATAGAAATTTCACTTCAATTGGATATTGGATACAATAATTCTTTTACTTGATTATTTAATTTGCGAATTTCTAGTTATCTATATTGATATTATAGGTGTACATTCTTGATAATTCCTTGGCATAACACTATATCTTACTTACTTTCTAGATTTCCTATATACTCTCAAGACTCTAGATCTATCTTGCATTGTTGTATGTTGTCTTATATATGTGTGTGGGGGGTATGGGGTGTAGTTAGGATGTATATGTGTAGGAGGGATTTTTTTTCTTGGAAATATATAGAGGTGGGGTAAACGAGTATTTCATGATTTTTAACTTTCCTTATGTCTTAAAACATTTTATGCACATAAATTATCAAACAAAAATATTTACATTAGAAACACATACATTTTTTCTTTTTAATTATTTTGTAAACTTCCTTGTAAAAAGTAAGCACCAACTTAAAACATTCATAAGAACCAACCTACAAGAGATTCTATTCCACTAGCTAAGCATTACCTTAACAAATGTAGGCACCAAGATACAAGAGACAGTAATCCCCCCTAGTTGAGCATCAAGCTACATCAGTCATTGATAACTTCTTGTCGCGAACAAATTCTTCATTGAATTTTCATCTCACCATGCAACTCTTAGGTTTGTTCTTTCAAGATCGATCATAGCCAATTGAATTGTACACCCTAACTTTGCATTATTCAAATATGATTTTTTGACTTCACTCTTTAGACATTAACTCCCACAACACATATTTCGTTAAATTTGGAAAAATTCTATTAAAAGGACTTCAACAACATTTATTCTTTCTAAAATCACCATATTAACTTAATTTAAGATAAAAATATTATTAGTAATGCCAAACCAATTAAAGACAATGAATAGGTCAGACATGGGGTTGTTATGTACAATAGTATTAATGCATAATAGGAGTGTGAAAGAGAACTCTTAGAAGAAATTGATTTAAACTAAATCTTATTAGTATGTCTAACATCCAAGAAATATATTATAATTATGGATAATATAATAGAGTCATTGATGTCTGAACTTTGTTCCTCATGACTCTAAACCCCTTTCCCACAACTTCTGAGGGAGTTTTTGATTGAATATCGGTGATGTGAAAATCTTAGCGTAAGTGGAAGGGAGGCCTCTCCCTTGTATTACATTGAAACTAGTCTACCAAAAAATTAGTAAAATGTTTTTGTGTTAAATTTGCTACCACTTCATGCCTTAATGAAACACTAATGAGGAGGTGATCATTCATCTTCATAGCATCCATGCATCCACTATAAAAGCTAGGAACTATAGATCTAGGTATTTCAAGAAACTTAGGTACCATTGATGTATATCCACTCAAATCCAAGTACAATAAATGAGAGTTAATAAATTGGTATTAATTTCATTCCATTATGATGGACACTATCATAAACTGAAGGAAACACCAATTAGAGGCCTTTAAAAACCAATAATCCTAGACAAGTAAGTAGTGGAGGCAAGGGTTTTCAAAAATTAGTACACTTGATGGAAGTCTAGATATTGATATCTCTTTGTCAACATTATCAAAAACCAATAATATTCCTAGTGTAATTTTGCTAACTAATTGTTTCGAAAAGTGATGGTTGACCATTACATTCACCAGAAGCAAAAGAATGATAAGAATTTTTAATGAGGAAGAAATAAATGTGAAACAAGAGTAATGGATTTTAGTTGAAATTTATGTAAGTCCCCTTGCCCCTTAATTATTAAATAATTAATATAACTACTAATATATATTTTTTATATATTTATTTCGAATATTGGAATATGTATTAAAATCCATTCATCTATGACATGTGATTTTCCATGTGGTCTAAACAAACCACTTAAAACATATCAATTAATTGTAATTATTTTTATAAAATATATATCTTCACTTAAATTAAGAATTATATTTCAATAATATATTAAATTTATGAACTTGTACCAATACATATAACTAAATGGAATTTAATAAATAGCTTCAATTCTTGTTAGTTTCTATGAGATTATTTTAATTACAAATAATTTGTTTAAGGAGTGAAATTTATAAAATGTTACCATTGACAGGAAAATCATGTCATGTCATATAGTGTAAGAATTTTAAAGACACCATTTATGACCCATCTCATGAATGAGCCTCAGTAGTCTACTTAATTCTTATTATCAATTAATTAATCCATGTTTTCCATGTTTTGGTAGGAAAATCATTTTTTCCACATAGAGTTTTCTTTTACAAATAACAATGTCACATTTATCTACTCATATTAAACCATGTGATAGGTAAATACAAATCAATAAATGGTTTCCTAACTCCTTTTCTTATATGACATGATTCTTTATACAAGTAATTGATTCAAAAATGCATAATTAGAAAAAGTTATCAATTGAAAATAGATTAAACCACTTAGAACTCATCATTTATTGAATTTTTTTTTTTTTTTGTAAAAAATGTATCTTTACTTACATTAAGAGCTTTATTTCAAAAATATATTACATTTATAAACATCTATCAATTCATATAACTAAATAAAATTTATTACGTGCTCCATGTCTTGTTGGCATCTATTAGATTATTTCAATTATAAATAATTATTTACTAATTGAAATTTACAAAATGTTAATAAGGATGGGAAAATAAAATGTCCAATGTTACAAAAAGTTTAAATACATTTATTTATGACACATATCTTGAATTAACTTAAATATACTTAACATTAATTATCAATTAATTATTCTTGTTTTGTTAGGAAAATCATTTCATTTTACATGGAATTTTATTTCATAATAGATAATGTGACATTTATACAATTATAGTAAACTTCACGATAGCAAAATAAAATTTTATATAGACCACTTGGAAATCATTACCAATTACTTCTAATTTGTTTTGTAAAAAATATATATTTACCTAAATTATGAGCTACATTTAAAAAATGCATCACATTTATAAAATTCTATCCATGCATATAACCAAATAAAATACAATAAATTGCTAGTGCTCTTGGATTCTATGAAATTGTTTAAATTACAAGTAACTTATTTAATAATTGAAAATGACAAAATACTAAATGGATGGGAAAATAAATGTCTTGTAATGTAAAAACTTTAAATACAACCATTTATGACGGATCTCTTTAATCAATGTAGATGGTCCACTTAACAAATTGTGAATTAATTTTTCCATGTTTTATTAACAAGAGAGTTTTATTTTACATAGAATTTTATTTAAAAAAATACAATATCAAATTAATACACTCATATTAAACTACGCGATAAGGAAATAAAGGTAGATAAATGGATTCCTTATTAATTTATATAATAAAGATCAATAAATGGATACCTTATTAATTTATATGAGATGAGATGAAATAATTACATACACAATTGACTTAAGAATATATAAAAATAGTTATGGATTAAAAATTGACCGTCTTAAAATTTAGATTTAATGAGTTTGAAGTATCCACACATGACCCATGAACCTTTAGCTTAAATAGTCAACTGAATACTTACTATCAAGAAATTATTAGGTTTATTTTTGGAAGAAATCCATTGGAGTATAGGTTTATTATATATCACATTTCTACACTCATATTAATAGAAATAACTAAGTGAAAGTGAATAATATAATTTTGGTCCATATGATATTATTTTTGTTTATTTAAAATACAAATTTACAAAAAAATATCTTTAAATAATGAAATGAGATGTCTTATAGCTGAAAATGTTCAAAGAGCTAATTTATCTATGAGAGTGTCCAATCAAGCTTTGATAGTCAAATTAGCAATAAGTACTATTAATTACGTATTTTTTTAAGAAATAAAAAATTATCTACAATATTTTTTTATGTCAAAAAATTTCATATCACATTAATGCACTCATATGAATGAATTTTATAGGTAAAAAGTCAATAAGTGACTTTCTGCCTTGTTGATTTTTAATATGCTATGATTGAAATTACGACCATTACATTAATTGATTTAAGTGCATAAATTTATGAAAATTATGGATTGAAATTTCACATATATTATGCCACAAGAGGTTCAAGTTATTCAACTTTGACACATTTCCCATTACACTGAATAGTGCACATAACATTTATGAAGTAAATTATTATAATTTCTTTACAAAGAATTTCACCTTTGTTTTCAATGAGTTCTATTTCAAAATTTATATTTCACATTTATATATGAATATTGATGCACATAAGTAAATAGAAGCCAATAAAAATAAAAACATGCCTCGATGCTCATGTAAGATGATTTCAATGGAAAATAAGTGATTTAAGAACACATATACAGATAGATTACAAAAAGAATGTCATCGCAAAAAGAGTTCTAAATAATAATAAAAGTATATATTAATATAATTGACAATTCCCATTGTAACTTTTTATCTTTATTAATAGAAATTTAATTATTTTTTCTCCGAAAATAATAATTGACAATTCTCATATATTTCAAAAAATTTAAAATCATACAAATTGATTAAAAAAAAAATATGTCCAAATATTTGAAAAATTGGAATGTACTTGTGAAAAAATTTATAAAGGAAATTATCTCCATCCATTACAATGAATTACATGTTCTATTGAAAATTTCAATGTAGTCACACTTCTCTTTGATACAATGAAGTGCCATAAGAAAGAGGAATAGAACCTCCATAAGTCAAGTATCTTGATCTTTTTCTATATAGGCTTTTATCAACATGTGGTTTGATTGATATCTGATGAATTGATAAATATTTTTTCTTATATCTATTAACAATACATTTTCTTTTTTATAATTATCTCCATATTGGGACCACACCTCAGTCAACCTTTTCTCATAAAATTGTATTGTTATCCCTACATCTAATATTGTTTGCAAATGGAAATGAGACCTTTCCCATGTGAATTTAAAGTCCTCTATATCAATATTTGATTTTTAAACTACTTTTAGGATATAGTTGTGAGTGAAATTTAATGGAAATATTGCAACATCATAAATTTTTAAGAAACATTTTAACACTCCTAGCTAAAAGGGCATTAAAAAATGGGGCCTATCACTAAATTGCCATTATGTTTCTCTTTGAGTATAAAAAATTTGTTCATATTTAGTTTATTATTGGAAGAAAACCCCTTCCATTTCAAATATTAACATCATCTATTGACTTATAGTAAATGTCCATTTACATCACAATTGCAACCCATGTATGATATTAAACATATCTCCACCTCAACACTTCATTTCTTAAGGAAATAAAAACTTAACAATTGAAAAATGATGTTAGTATTTATTATGACTTATTTCCATTTGTATTTAACGGGAATTTTACAATGAGTTTATGGTAATCACAGAATATAATTACAATGTCCCGATTAAAGTGAACAAAATAATGATATGTTTACTCTATACATACAACCTAATACATGTATTTAATTTGTATGGAATAAGAAAGTCTTATAGGATCAC
>APFE030981782.1:0-37055 GCA_000404065.3 Pinus taeda
TTTCTTCCTTGCTACGAGTAGCTTCAGCTGCTACTATTTTAAGGGAGATGATATCTGACTTCATTTTGGAGATTTCTTCATTCTTTGCTTGACTGCTCTCCATTTTCTTTTCAGCTTCTTGTGCCTGCTTCCTGGCTTCTTGTAGCTCAAACTTAAGGGAGGATACCTCTACCTTGTACTCTCCAATCTCTTTTACAAGTTTGTTCACTCTCTTGTGCCTTTGTTCAAGTTGACTTGACAAGGCATCTTCCTGCTTCTTTGCTTTATTCAACTGATTTGTCATGGATATGACTTCTTCATGATGCTTCCTTTTGCTTTCATCAAGTTCCTTCTTAAGCTTGGCAAGCTCTTCATCCCTTTCTTGCACTTGAAGCTTGATAAGGTCAACCTTCTCATTTTCAGCTTCTATGATGGGTTCAGAATTTTCTTCTTGATTCATGGTCATGGTCAGTGCTCCCTTTGCATGAAGCTCATGCAGTCTGTCCCATATATCCTTGGCTGATGAATATTTTCCTAGATTCTTCTTTACAGAATCAGGCAGCCCATCCAAGATTGTCTTTGCTGCTTTTGCATTGTACTCCTTGGATTCTCCATCCATCTTACTATCATCAATCACTGATTCCAAAATTTCAATCCCTTGAGACTTTAAGAAAGTCCTCATTTTTATTTCCCATATATCAAAGTTCCCATTGAACCTTGGAGCCTTAAATAGAATGTTTTCAAATAGAATGCCTTCTATTTTAATAGAATGCCTTCTATTTTAATAGAAGAGGGAGACACATTTTTAGGAGGATTGGAGACTTTCTTCTTTGACCTTGCCATTCTTAATTGTGTTTCAAATACCTGATTGTGTTTTTAAAACCACTGACTGTTTCTTCAACAGCAACACAGAAAAAAAACTAGCTGAGAAATACCTGGATCCTTTTGACTGTCTTCACTCTGTTGGAGAAGATCTACTGCTGCAACAAAAGACTCCTCCCTTTAGCTTCTTTGTCACCTTCAAAGAGCCTAAGTCTGCTCTGATACCACTGTTGGGGATTTTTCTGGCAAAATCCCAAAAATAAACAATTCAAGCACACAGAGGCAATGCTCTGTTTCCTTTACTCCATGATCTTTTTGCACAGGGAAGCTTTTAAAAAAAATGACTGAAGAACAGAGTATTGCACCACCATAAAAATATTTCTATTCATTAAAACAAAAATCACTAATACATATTCATCCTCTATGCTGAGAGGGATTCACCCAAAATACTCTGCCTCTTTTACAAAATGATTTTTACACTATTGTGTCAAATCTTCATTTACCTTTACTGTTGTAAAAACATTTTACATATACTGCTGTAAGAAACAATTTTTACATATGCTGCTCCAAAACAAAACATTATGTGCCTGCTCATTACAAAAAAAAAACTTCAGCACACAAAATATTACATGCTTTATTCTAATATTTCCTTCGTCTTCGCATTGCTGTGCGATCCACACAAACAAAGTCAACCTCTTAAAAAAAATCTGCCCTGCTTCTTCTACGCACTGTTGTGCCATTCATTTCACACCTTTTTTTTTTTTTTAAAACTTCATCTTCGTTCTTTCACTGCCTTTTTTTTTTTCACGCACTGCTGTGCGAACTTCACATACTATATCAAAAACTCTACGCTGCTGCGTTTCACCTTGTATTACAACAGCCTGCCTTCATTTTGCAGAACATGTTTGTTGAATTCTGGATCTACAGACACAATCAATCGAGATCTTCCGAACAAATTTGATCTGAATATCTCGCCATACCTGCGTAATTCGCCTTCACATATATAATTCACATCTTGTATATGATATTTGATAAAATACGCGCCAATGTTAAAATTAAGACAGTACCTTAGCTCTCTCGATGTTGAACGTTAAAATTAACACAGTACCTTAGCTCTCGGTCTCGAATAAATCGACGTGGTTGTGAACCCGAATTAATCGCTCGCTTGAAGCCCAAGGATTCTCCAATCAATGGCCACCCTCTGGAACCGGGAGGCAAATTGTATCCTCGACTATCCACTATTCTGTAGAGCTGAAGCAGTATCATCGCCAGAACGAAACAGACGAAGCCCACCAGCCATGAATACGTAACACTAGTCTCCGCCATGATCCCCAATTCAATGCTTTCCTAGCAGCGCAACTATCCCCAATCTCTTACTAATTTGAATGCTTATCAATCAATCTATGCTATGCCTCCATTATCCCTGGCTTAAATTGGTCCCGACTGCCCCCTACGATTCCAAATTTTTTGTCCACTTCCGATGCCCCGCTGCTTTCATTGGATTCTCTTTTTTATTCTTCATAATTACATAACCAGTACACATTACCTTTGAAATTTGAATAAGTACATGTTGCATGGTCTTGATGTCACTTTGACTAAGTACATGTTACATAGTCTTGATATTAATTTCACTGTTAAGTACATGTACCAGTTTGATTGAGTAGACGTTAAATGAGGCTACTTGTTGATATTAATTTCAATGTTAGTGAGGTTTCATTATATTTAATTCTATTGTTTATAGTTTTGTTGTGTTATAGTTCGTTTAAATTTAGATAAATGTACTTGAATTTTACTTCAGTAATTGTTGATGCTATATAATATATAACTATCTATTTTCACTTTCAGTCCATCACTTCCCCCTCAGATTTTCTTTGGAGAAAAAGTGTGGAAACCTTAGAAATTGTGAAAAATTTGGAACTGGCGTACCTCGTGAGCGGAAAGAGCGCATACTGTCATTTTCTACAAAAGCCATTTTATAAAGGTGCCATCGATCCTTTTTTTTATTCCTCCGCTAAACGACAACATAACGAAGGTCAAAGTAACAAGGTGCGTGGTGTTTTCTTCTAAGGTTCTCGATCAAGGGCCATCTTTCCATGTTCACGATTAAGGGTGTTCCTTATTTTAATGACTTCTTCTTTTTAATGAGTCTTTCTAAGTTCCATGTTAATGAAATTTTGGCTATTGTAATTTTTTGGATTTTTTTAGTGACGGAATCTAGTGCTAAAATGTGAGATGAAAGTTTGATTTTTGTTATTTAAATTAGTTTTTTTTTTTACTATATGGATTTAGCACCCTCAAAAACCAGAGGGCACTTCTATTGTGCATCCGTTACTGCTCAAGTTTGTGATTTCAATAAATTTCTACCAGATTGTAGAGAAATTAGACCAGAAAAAATTACTGGAAATTTAATTCGTAAATTTAGCCACTAAATTACTTATTTTATATTTTGAATAAGAATTTTGAGATCCTTTTTATTGTTTTTTATAATTTTTTATATTTATTTATTTAGTTTGAAAAACTAATTCCAAAAATAATTTAATATTTTCAAATATATATCAATATAATTTGTGTTTGTGATGTAATTCATATTTTTTATAATCATTTTTTAAAGATGTATAACTATTTTTTTCATTGCTTAAATAATTATGTTTTATTTTTAATCATTTTTCTTTGATTTTTTTATATTTTAAAATATGTATCATTAATATCATGGGAGAATGAAAATTCTCATCCCATTATAAAAAATAATTGCTAATAAAAAAATATTAATTATTATAATAAATAAAATTTATAAAATACACTATGCTAAAAATATTTAAATTTTTATCTAAAATATAAATATTAAAAAAATGTTAAAATATAGAATTGTTTCAATTTTCTAGTGACTTCCATTTCTTTAGTTTCTTTAGTTGGTTAGTGACTTAGAAGAGGGTATGCTAAAGTCAATGCTAGAAAGGGAATTGATTGTAACAACTTCTTTTATAAGTAGAATAATCAGTTAATAAAAAGAAAAGGGAAGTAAAATACTCATTATTATAGATATTATAAAGGAAGAAATATTTTCAAATTTTTATTTATTTTAAATTTGAAATTAATATTATATATTATACTTGAATTTATTTTTTATATTTTTTCTGATTAGGGTGATGAATAATGTTGGGGCAAGCTCACCGCACAACCATCTCACATAAAATTTATGAGGGGTGGAGTGACCATCCTCCCACATATAGATTGATGTGAACTCTTCTTATTCAAGTTATGCATATGTCAACATTTTATTTTGAAGTTAGCTCCAAATACATAACACTCCTAATGTGAGTTATATGTTGTAAATTAGTCCCTACCCGGGTGCAGGTGGGATTTCTTCTGCAACCTTGTATATCTAATTTAATATATATATTAATAATATTTTATATCTAATTTAAAATAATTTATTTGTAATATTAATAAAATTTATACTAATTTAAAAAATATTTGTAAATTTATATATACAAATTAATTTTTGAGTAAGATTTATTCATTATATAAAACTATTACTTTAAATATAAAAATATAATTAGATAAAAAGTTGAGGGATTTAAAAGAAAAATAATTGGTTTATATATTTCTGGAAAAATCACATAGAGAATAGAGGGTCCTATGGATTTCTCCGGAAAATAAAACCATTTAAGAAAAATGCTGAGAAGAAATATATATAATATTTTAATTTACCACTATAATGAATTGATGAAATTTTTTAGGAATTTAAAAATATATTTCAAGCCAAGATGTGATTTCTGTGCTAATTAAATTACAAATTATAATACATAAATAAGATTCAATCAACTCAAATATAATTAACCTAACATTATATAATATATATAAAATAATATTATATAATATAAAATAATATCAAATCTTTTTATTATTTATTATAACTAATTTGATATAAAATAATATTTAATAGTATAAAATTAGTCTACTTCTTTCTGTTTAAATATATGAATATATTTTACTATAAAATTCACAATAGAAATATCTAAGTTTATTATATTATAAAATTGACAGCATAAATATTGGAATTCCTTCATCTAAGTATCGAAATATTACAAATATATTTGCATTCAAAAAAAGTATTACAAACATTTTGTCTTGTTACATGAAGTAGTAAATCCATATGAGTTTAAAAAAAGGCCTTGGTAGATTTAGATATTTTTTCTTAGTTACCTTATAACTTGCTTTATCACCTTTGTTTCAAACATGTTTCCAACTTCTCTTTTTGTTTATATTTTTTTTCACTTCATTTTTATTTTTTTCTTGAGAGCATTTTCTTTATCTTGCTCATTGTCATGCTTTCTCTCCTTACCTTGTGTAGCCTCATTTGCAGTTTTTTCTTCAATCTTCTTGCCTCTATCTGTACTTCTTTCTTCTCATATTTTTTGGACAATTTTTTCTTCTATATCATTTCTCTCTTCCTCCACTGTTTTCTTTTCTTTTGTTCCTTCAGTTCAAGCTTGGCTTCTATTTTGGTGTTTTTGCTTTCCCATATTTCTCTTCCTTCTCCTCCTTGTCCGCCTTATTTTCCTCAATCCTTGTTTATTTAAAGTTTTGTTCACCTTATTCTTATGTGATTTTTCCACCATTGTTGAGAAAAAGCAAGTTGAGTGGGGTCTTTAGGAGAGTTCGTTTAAATCAAAACCACCATTATGTGTTGGAATTATGTTATTTCTTACCCTAAAGCAAAAGCAGGTTGAGTGGGGTCCTTAGCAGAGTCTGTTTAAATTAGAACCTCCATTATGTGTTGGAATTATGTTATTTCTTATCCTAAAGCAAAAGCAGGTTGAGTGAGGTCCTTAGGAGACTCTCTTTAAATTAGAACCTCCATTATGTGTTGGAATTATGTTATTTCTTATCCTAAAAGGGACAGAAGTAGACTAGAAATCTCCTTTCTCCTTTTGAGTAACAATTAACTAAAAATTTCCTTTCTCGTTTTGAGTAACAAGTAATTAGAAATCTCATTTCTCAATTTTAAGTAATTTATGAGGAAAAACTAAACAAATATATTGTAAAGTCTCATTTTCAATTTTAAGTAAGATGTTTAAAATATTTTTATTTTTATATTTATTTTATTTATTTGAAAATCTAATTTCAAAAAAAATTTTTTTTTTTCAAATATATATCAATATGATTTATAACAGTGTCATGCAATATATGATTTTTATAGTTAATTTAGAAGTTTATAATATATAGTTTAAAATAATTTTTTTTTAAAATTTAAAATTTACGTAAAATATAATATTTAAAGATCATTTAATAAAAAAAAAAAAGCAGAAGTGTTTCGAAAATATAAAATCAAAATGTGAGATGATCGTTCTCATTATCCCTTATAATAACATTTGGCTAAATAAACAAATTTTAAAAATTTAAATTAATATAAACTTGTAGAAATATTTTAAAATTTATATGTAAAATATAAATGTTTAAAGGCAAGAATTTTCAATTTAATTAGTTGTTTTCATCTCCTTCATTTATTAGTGACTTGGTAGTTGCTTTCATCTCCTTAGTTTATTAGTGACTTGGAAGAAGGCATGGTAATATCAATGCTATAAAGGGAATTGATTGCAATCAATCACTACTTTATATTAGAGAAAAAATTATATTATAAAATTGGAGAAAAGTAAATATTATATTAATGTACAAAGTGATTTTTTTTTTTCAAATTTTGATTTATGTTATATTTTAAAATTGAATTCACATTATGTATTTTATTAAGGTCTGGGAAATAAAATAACATTATTCTTTCTGCTAGTGTTTTGTGCTTTACAGAAGTTATAGTAGTTTGTAGAAGTTGGTAGGTGGTTGTAGTAATTTTTGCCAAATCTAAGACACAAAACCATGTGAGACATCATCATCCTCTATTCTAGTCACTTCATGAGCGACCCCACGATAGGGGGAGGGCTCTTGTCAAGCCCATGAGTTGCAGATGTGATGTGCGACGAGTTGGGTGAGCGCTCTCGGTTAAACATGACGAGTCGGGTGAGCGACAAGTCAGCAGGTGCAACGAGTCGGCAAGGGGGCACGTTGGTTGCGACGTTTCATTCCGATGATTGGACAAGTTGGAGGAGAGCGATGAGCTAGAGCGGTCGATTAAAGTCGCTCGGGGCACGAGTGTGACGAGCCAACGAGGGAGTCGAAAAATCGAAAGTTGAGAATTTGGCTAAGTATGACAACTTTGCAAAGGCAAACTTATATCGTGCGAAGTTGGGCATGTGGACCCAGTGGGGCGACGGTGTAGGCGAGATGACATGAAGGGTGGTCAAACTAACATGAGATGTGGGCGAGTTAGCCAAATTAACAGGTCGACCTGAACCATCCATGATGAAGCATATATATTGGCGGATGTTTGGATGGAGAAAGAATCAAGTTTGATCATTATAAGTTCAATAAGTGGAAGCCAAGGGTGAAGGGCAAGCTATAGGGTTGGGTGCATAAGGCAAGGCGAGGTGCAAACGGTGGTATGGCCGAAGCACCAAGACAAGAGAAATAGAAACGCGGAGTTTGGCTGAGTGAGCCACAAGTTGTGTAGGCGACCGACAAAGGAAGCGCTGCATGACGGGCGAACTGGTGAGTCAGGTAAGGCAGCCGACTCACGAGAGGGCACAGTGTACGCTGACAAGTTGCGCTGAACGAGTGGTCTGCAGACCGATGGTGACAGGTCGCCGGGCAAGTCTGTGGTTAGAACTATGGGTGGGTGAACTATAACCAGATAGGTACACGATAGTGTGGGTGAGTGTTGCGGTAGAGCAGGGTGAGGGCACACAAAGTGCGGGTGAGCGTTGAACGAAGAGCAGAGTAGCGAGTGAGCGTCGAGTGGGCGACACGTCGTGGGCAGGCCTGAACAAATAGGCAAGTTCGCTAAACGCAACCGGTGGTAGACCAGTTGCCACGATGAGCGATGCGGAGGGTAGCCGAGGACTAGGTACCTTTGCCTGACGATTTGGGCAACCCATCCTGTTGAGGGTGGGCGCTCCTGAACGAAGGTTAGAGTAGGCGGCACGGTGCAGGCCGAAGTTGTGTATTTTGGCAGATTTTCGAGAAAGAAGTTGGGGTTCCTCTCCAAGGATTGTAATTGTATATTTTGAAGAATTATCATTATTATTGTGGGCAGACTCATATTTAAGGAATTGCCTCTCCTGTTAAATATTGTATCCATTGTGCATATGTCTAAAATGATAATGATGATGAAATATGTTTAGTTGAATGTTTCTGCTGTGTTATGAATGTTAATACTTAGAAAGTGAAAAATAAACTAACTATGGAATGTTATGCATAACTCACACTTGAAAGTATTGTTGAAAAGAAATCGGGTGGTGGTGCCGAACCTCCTATGAGTGGTTGAAAGACTATCGCCAAGATAGGGATGTGACAGTTTTCCTCCTAGTGCCATACAGTTAATGAATCAAATAATGGGACGAGAGGAGCCTATAGATTAGCCACTGGAGGAAAGGAAAATCAAATAATGGAATGAGAGGAGCTTCTAGCTTAGCCATTAGAGGAAAGGAAAATGAAGAGTCACCTATGATAAGGGCTTTGTGGCAAGCAAGAAACTGAGAGTGTTTCTTGCCAAAAACCACCCAAAATCAATAAATTGTGATTTCAAACAACCATTGGGAAAAGAATTGACAATTTATGAAATTTCATGTCCTCATTTGTAAAATCATGGGAATGTGACCCAAAGAACAAGAAATTATTCAATTGATACAAACAAAATGGAACCCCAATGGGCCAATCAAGCCTAGGTTAAGAGAATAAGATTTTCTTATAGTGATTTTCATAGATCTAACACATTAGAATAGGGTATTTGATAACACACCCTATTTCATGAACAATATTTTTTTTTAATGGGAAGTATGTTATAATTCGGAGAACGAGCACAGCCCCAGTATGGGTGTGTTCCCTCATTTACCAAAGACTTCTAGAAACTCGATATTTTTAAAAAAATTGGTTATTTTATAGAAAAATTTATGAATATCTTGAATATTTCAAACAGAAGGAGACATGCACACTACACCAAGATTTGTGCCCATGTGAACATTTCACAACCCTTTCTAAAATCAATTGACTTGAAATATAATGACACAATTTGGACCTAGCCTTTGGATTATAAACATGTGTCGTTCAAATTTAGTTGATGCCATGAATATGTCCATTTCTTCATAGATTTATGACTAAAGTGATTGAAAGCATGGTCTATCTCTATGACCATATGAGCAAGAGAATGAATAGATTTTTCGGGAAGCATGGCACGCCAGTGCAATGGGTTCCCTCGAATTGTGGAGACGAACAATGCGCAGGTCATGTATTCTTCAAAGATTCCATGTCTTTCACATGAGCCTACAACGCTGACAACGTGCCCAGCCAAGGCCACATATCCTCCACCATCATATGTTTTATGTGACAAGTTATCCGAGAGCGCTTCTCCTATTTTGAAGTTGTTTCCATAAGACATACACTTCGGAAGAGAAACTATGTAGTTAGTCATGATAGATATGCAGAGATTCAAAACAGATTGTGAGGAATTAGCTTTTCATCTGGCCCTCCTTCTAGCGCCAAATTTTTTATGGTGTTGGACCCTTCAACATGTCAACGATCTGCCCTGTAAGAAGTCCCAACTAGACCTTAAACCGTTTGGTGTAGGAGTCCTAACAGTGGTTCGTACGGTATCGCCATGATCATGATGGTGTGTAGAGGCAAGTAAGATTTCCCTGTTGGTAGAAAGGGTGTGACATATGCAGTAAGTCAAGGAAGGTGCATGAACAGTTTTAACACACAGGGAGTGAGGTAAGTGCACCCCTTAGAAACTTGTGAAAGCACAGAGTTAAGAAGGGAACACATGAGAAAATATGCATGACAAACTAGAAGGAAAGCATGCTAGCAATCCAAAGTGATGGTTAAACCAACAAACATTTCAGTAACATTCATACATACTTATATAGGAAATCCATATATGCATGTATAAGAAAATAGATACATATATTATTAGAGTAGACAAGTTAGCTGAAATACAATAACAACATATTCATGAAACGTGTTGGCTATGTTATATTAAGAAGTGAAAGTTTGAGTCATACAATACAACCATGACCAACCACTAGTTCCGACAGCGGAATGTTACAGTCACTGCCGCATGCTCCTCCAAAGAGATATACTAGCTTTGCACAGTGGAGAAGCTAAGACTCATTACAATATTGTCCAATCTTTCTCTAAGATACTCCTATTAGAAGCTTGGCAGACCAAAGGCCTATACAATGATTTATGAGGGATTATATATAGCAAAGGGTGGGGTGGCCCTTGCCATTCCCCTTTCTGATTGTTCACCTACCCTCAGGACTCCTCAACTACTTTATGTTTGTTACATTCAACTATCAACACTTGAACTTCCACTTAACAAGATGTTACATAAAATCTGCACATGTACCCATGTCAGATAAAATAGGCTTGAGAACGCCATGCAAGACATCACTAACTCTCGGACTGTTGTGGTAAGACCAACTCTTCGACATCCTTGCGATGACCGACAGTGGTGAACTGATGCCAAGCTTGCTCGTCTGTGATGGTGTCCGTGCGCTTAATGGTGACATACTGCTGAAAGTGAACTCTTGCCTCCGTTGCATCCGGGTACACTGATATGGCCCCTATGTCAAACTCATTTGGTAACATGTGCATCATTGTCTTGAGTGTGGCTAGACCAGAAACATATTGATGCATAGTGTCTGTTCTGATATCCAAGTGTGTGCTGGTGACCATGAACATCAACCTATCGAAGTACATGTTTAGCTCCAGTCGAACTTGCTTCTTGTCTTCGCCTCAGTCAGTGCACCGAATGGGTGGGATCACATGCATGCGCACAATGACATGCATGCTTCTGAATTCCCTTGCATGCAATCAACAACACTTCTCACCTTGTTTGCTCCATGTCAACTACTAGGATGGATCTATAACTTGTACGGGTGTAGTTTCATCCGTTTATGCATGTTGGACCCCTGGTGTACCTGTTCATGTTGTAACTCATTCTCTCATCTATGCAACTCCTGTTCTTCCTTTAATTGTTGCTTCACCACATGCAACTCATTCTCTTTATCTCTCTCTGCCTTCGTGTGATCTACATGTCACGTCGTCACCTCATAGACTCAATCTTGAAATCTTCTTTCATCGTGAGTGGATCTGCTTTGAACTTGCAGCATTGCTCTACCACTATGATGTAAACAACCTTCCTCTTGCATTCGTCATGTGTAGGTGTGCTACCTTTTGTTGTTGTTGATGGTGCTACTCATTGTGATGTTGTTTACATTCATCTTGATATCCTTGTCCATGAACAACTTGATGTCTTCCTAGATAGGAAAGTACATAGACACTTGATCAACTGCATCACCAATTGTGCTCTTAGACGTGTCTTTGACTCTGCTCTCCTAAAAGCCATTGCACCTGTGCTCCTAGGAGACAGATGACACATGTGATACCTAGACGCATAGCAACACCCGTCGAAAGAAATATTTCAGTTGAAAACCAAAACAAACTTGATGACTAACATGCAAGATACCTGCATGATTGATCGTGAAGGTTCCGTAATTTCCACCGGGAGGTCAGGAGACTGACTACCAAAACTGTGCAAGGTATAGTCTGGGCTGTCAAGAGGCTAAATAACTGTTGTAACTCCGTAATGCACAGTCCAGCCTAGCGTGGTAAGGACTAAAACTACGGAATGTACAATTTCAGTTAGTAGTGACATGAAACCAGCAAACTGCATTGCACAATTTGAGTTAGCAATGACATGCAACCAACAAACTGCATTGCGCAATTTCTAGGGCCAGTAGGACACTACCTCCAAAACTTGCGTAATGCAAGCCTAGAGGTTTAGGCTAGACTTTCGTAATCTTTGGAGGGAAGGTAGAGCCTTCGCTTCCGGAAATGCGCATCACTAGACGGGCAAGGCACAGTGCGGGCCAAGGTAGCCTAGACCGACTGACAGGTGACTGAAAACATGAGAATTATGAATGCATGATGAGATGAGTTCAAACAATATTGAATGATTATGCATGCAAACAGTAAGTGAAGGATTCAAAAAATGGGATGCATGCATGTGTGTGAAGCGGGTCACCGCGACGGACCGTCAGTGCAAAACAATGCCATGCATGCGACAATAGTGAGATGTGCACGAAAATTGAAATGATGATTGTACAATCTAACATGCATGCAAACAAGAGTAAGTGTTCACAGAAATCAAGTAGAGAACACTCACACATGCTGAAACAAAAAAAGCGATTGAAATAGAGTGTAAGATATGTGAAGCGAGTTTACCTTGAGAAAGTTGAGTTGAATGTGCCGCTGACTCCTAGATATGATGTGGGATGTCAGAGTCGTAAGATCGATGTGAGGAATGAGCTCTGCAGTGTTTGGAAAATGAGTTTTGATAAAATCGAGGTTATGACGTGCATGCACAAATCTAGGAAAAGCGACACTTGACGGGAGGTTTCTAAAGTGATCCATGCATGTAACCTCCAACTACTAAAAATAGATCCCTAAATCTAGGGATTCCTTTGCATGGTGCCTTGGGAAAAGCAGTCCATGCATGAAAATAAGTTTTTCTCGGTCCTGGAGGGAACTGGTCAACCTGAAGGCACATGCATCGGTCTACGAGCCTGGGAGAGGGATTTGCATAGTTTATGGGCTGAGAAAAGATGTTTGTCTCAGAGGTATTTCACAATTTATGGGACAAACAAGTAACAATTTCCCAGGAGTGTGCAGTTTCTAGGCGGAGCAACTTTCCTAGGTTAGATTTCGCAATTTTCTCAAGGAAGCTTGTTTGACTGCATTGCACAATTTCTGAACTGAGCAGGTTACGTAGCTAATTGTTGCAATTTTTTCTAGCTACTAGGCTAGTTGTCCTAGATGTATTACGCAATTTCTAGGAGCAACAGGTGACTACTGCCCAGAATTGCGCAATCTCTGGGCTGAGCAACTGTCCTAGGATGAATTGCACAATTTTTGAGGGGAAGGTTGTCAGGAAGAATTGCACAATTTTCAGAGCCCAACTGGGTGTCCAACTCGATTTGCGCAATTTTTGGAGGGAAGGTTGGTTTCCCTCCAGAATTGCGCAATTCTCAGAGGGATCTAATCAACCATCAACTAACACTAAATTCAGAAATCGGCCTGTGAAGGAGGTGGAACAAACTTGCATGCACAGGTTGACACGACTATGAAACAACTGAAGTTGATGTGCTTGATAGTGCAAGACATGCTTCTGAGGATGGTCGATAGGGAGGCTCCAAAACGAAGCTAAGAAAAATTTTGGAGGGTGGTTGTAGCCACTACAACAAGATGTGAAATAATTCATCTTCATGAGAGATATGCTTTGTTCTTCATATCCTCCCTCCAAAGGGTTGTGAATCAAATGGAGCATTCATGCAATCTTGATCTTTGGTCTTCTGTTGTAATATGGTGTTCCTTGGTCTTCTTGCCTCATGATCATCTTATCTCTTTAGCATCGGATCATTGGATGGCAAGGTTGAGGTCAAAAAAGCATTGGATCTCTCACTTTTCATGACTAGGATAGAAGAAGAAAGACTACTCAAGCTACAAGGAACCTCTTCTCATGCAAAAAACTTTTCATACAATTCTCACTGTGATGAAGGTACACTTCCATCAAGTCTTTTGTGGCATGTTTGATTTTGACATTTGAACTATGACAAGCTTCGTTTGTTGAAGAAAAATGGTGTTACTGGTTTGCCTACAATTCCAAGGAAACTTAAGCAATGTGATGTTTGTATCTTAGCAAAGCACAACAAATAGCCTTTTCATAATTCTCATTCTAGAGCACATATAAAGCTCGAACTCATTCATTCTGACTTATGAAGCTCAATTCCTATTTCTTCTGCAAATGGTAGTAAATATATGATGACATTTATTGATGACTACAACAAAATGTGTTGGGTTTATTTATTGAAGAACAAATCTGAAGATTTTGAAACATACAAGAACATTAATATATGGATTGAAAATGATGCACAATCTCATATTGTCTATATTTGTATTATTAATGGAAAAGAATATACTTCAAATGAATTTGAAAACTATCTTTACCAGCATGGGATCAGACATCAAACAACTATGCCCTATAATCCCCAACATAATGAAGTAGTTGAAAAAATTAACAAGACAGACTTAAATATGGTACGTTTGACGATGTTTTTCAAGAATGTTAATATGATGTTTTGGGATGATCTGATTATATGTGTCGTGTATATAAAGAATAAGTGTCCATCTCATGATATAAACAACAAGACTCCCTATGAAATGTGGTATGGTGACATTTCTTCGGTGAGGCATCTTATGGTTTTGGGTTCCACCTGTTATGCCTTGATACCTAAAGAACAAAGAAACAAACTCAAAGAAAGCAGTCGAAAATATATCATCTTGGAGTACACAAAGACCTCCAAATCATATTGTCTCTATAACGAAATTAATAAGAAGTTTATAATATCTGGAGATGTGATCTTTCTTGAATATTCCAAGACTAACAATGTTGTTGACTGATAGTTTGATCACTTAGATAAATTCGAACATGAAAAATATTTTCAATAGTTTGATAATGAGATTCCACATCTTGAAGCAGGGATCCCTATACTAGATCAATCTATAGAATCTCCTTCCGAAGTACTCTCTCCCCCACATGAAGCTCCATCCACTTATCAAGATGACACTTTGAGTGGTGTGATTGACATAATTGGGAGGCTAAATTTGGATTCATCCCCATCTCAGTCAACTGAGTAGCCCAGGTCATCTCAGAAAGGTCCTCTAAAATGGCTGACAAAAACACTTGAAAGTGTTCATCCTGATGAGGTTGGAAGGACAAGAACAAGGAACTCTGTTAAAAAAAATGGATGTGATGTAGAAAATCTTGATTCACCTATTGATATCGATGTCTCGTATGATTGTGAACTAAATCTTTCTACAGATTTTGAACCAACTTCCTTCAAAGAAGTTGCTTCTCATGATGAATTGAAATAAGAGATGCAAAAGGAATATGATGCTTTGATAAAGAATGGCACCTAGAATTTGGTTGATCCTCCATTGGGTACCAAACCAATAGGCTGCAAGTGGGTTTTCAAGAATAAGTATAAAGTAGGTGGCTCACTTGAAAAGCACAAAGACAGGCTTATGGCAAAAGGTTTTGCACATAAGGAAGGGGTTGATTATGAGGAGACATTTTCCCCCATAATAAAATGGTCTACCATCAGGACACTCTTTTCCTTAGCGGCTCAGAATGGTTGGAAAGTCCATCAAATGGATGTAAAAACTACTTTTTTGAATGGAGATATGAAAGATAATGTTTTTATATCACAACTAGAAGGATTTGTTGTGAAAGGTCACGAACACAAAGTATGCAAGCTTGTAAAATCCTTGTATGGCCTCAAGTAAGCATCATGAGCCTGGTATGAGAAGTTAACTGAGCATCTTCTGAAACTCAATTTCAAACCTTATGATCTTGATGATGCAACTTAGTTTGTCAAGAAATTTGGAAAATTAGTTGTATATCTTGTGGTGTATGTAGATGATCTTCAGATGACACAAAAAAATGAGAACTACATTGCATCCATAAAGAAAGAACCGATGAAAGGATTTGAAATGACACATTTGGGCTATCTTCACTACTGTCTTGGTATTGTAGTAACCCAACATCCAAAGTTTATATTCCTCTCTCAGAAGAAGTACAAAGGAGACTTGTTGATGCGGTTTGGCATGGATGAGTGTAATCCTTTGACTACTCCAATGGAACAAAATTTAAAGCTCACCATCCACCAAAGGAAAAGAATTTTAGGATGCAAAAAACTATAGACATCTCGTAGGAAGTCTCAATTACCCAACTACTACTAGGCTAGACATTTCATTTACTGTTGGAATACTCTCTAGGTTTATGCAAAAGCCTTGTGAGGGTCATTGGTTTACTACAAGAAGAATCCTAAAGTAGCTAAAGGGAACTCAAGAATTTGGACTCAAGTATACACAATTGGGTGACTTCGCTTGATTGGATACTCTGATTAAAATTTTGATGGAGATAACAAAACTAAAGTTTCTACTTTAGATTTATTATGAGTATTGGATCAGGAGTTGTCTCATGGAGGTCATTCAAACAATCAGTTCCAGTAGATTCTACAACTGAGGCAAAATATGTGGTAGCCATTGAAGCAAAGAAGGAAATTATGTGGCTCAGTAAAAGTCTTGAAGATTTGTAGGAGAAACAAGTGCATTCAACTCCTCTCTTGATTGACAAGATTTTTGTAATAACATTGGCCAAGAACACAAAATTCCATGATCGAACGAAGAACATCAATACAAAATACCATGTGATTCAAAGATCATGTTGAGGCCAAAATAATCCACCTACGACATTGTTCCACAAGAGCAGATTGTAGGCATCTTCATCAAAGCGCTTAGAATGGGAAAGTTTGAAAGATTCAGAATGAGTTTTTGGACTCGCCAACATCCCTTCATATTAAGGGGGGGAATGTTGACACCTAACCTTTGGGATTAGGAAAACCTATGTAAATATTGTAAAAAGAAAAATAAAGGAAGTTGGAAGATGAAGAGACATTAGGAGATGAAACAAAATAGTCACTCGTTCCTTGTATATATCCATGATATATCTTAATGTAAAAAAACAATTACATTCATGGAGTTACTCCCAGCAGACAAGTTTAAGGAAAATATTGATCTCCATGATGATTTCCAGGAGGGTGAGTCATCATTTCACTAAGGAAATTCCATTTAAAGAAGCAATTTTGCAATATGGAGTCCTCAATTCAATTTCTTTGTGAAGAAGCGAGACCTCTTTAAGTAGAGAATGATATATTTTTGGATAAATATGAAACTCCTAAACGGGATTATGATGCATTTTCACAATAACTGATCGGAAAAGATGATCAATACTTGCAAGAGTGGAAGTAGCACCTTGACTTGGAAGTCAGTTTCCTTCAAAATGTTGAGAAGGAGAATATAATTATTGAATTATCATGGTCACTTGGTAATGTTGATAATGGTGCCTTTTATTTCACATAGCGTTGAAAATTACACCATTGGTATTGGATCTCTATTGCTAAGCAAAATGAAATATACTGGAGGAGGACTTGGAAAGAGTGGACAAGGCATCATTGTTCCTATTAACTCTATAGTGTGGACATCAAAAGCAGGACTTGGATTTAATCTTGTTGTTTCCTCATTACCTATATCTAGCTCTCTTGAGACAAGAGAGGTGTTGTTTGTTGTCAAAAGGAATTCAGACTAAGGTATTGGAAGAACATGCTCCTAGTAATTATGATAAGAAAATTGATGACATGGCTACTAATGTCAATCCTGGTGAAAGTATTGTTGTACCCAACTTTGAGTCTATAGAATTAAAATATGAGCCATATCAACATCCTCATTAGAGGAAATGACCCAAGCATCAACATTCTTTGTAACATAGTATCCCTACATTTAGAACATTGTAGAAGGGATGTGGAAGGATGAATTATGGACCAATGAAGACCATCATTATTTCTTGTGGTTGGATCGGTGGATGGTCATGACATCATTTGAATAAAAGTTTGAAAAATTCTTGTAATTTCATGGCTTGACATTATTCAAGGCAACCATTGATATCAGCGTGTCAAATCATTAGCAGATTTAGGCATGTCGCCTTTATTCTCTTTTAAATGTAATGAAAAAACCCAAGATCGTGTACTCTTTACATTCAGAAAGAAAGAAAAACACATTGAAGCTTTGTTAATATAACCCTTTGAAACTCTTCTGAAAAAAATAAAAAAACAAATAAATCAAATCAAATCAAAAATAAAATAAAATCAAAATGCAATAGTTTAGCTATATATTTCATATTTGAATGCATTTCATAATTATGTGCTATGTACGACATGTCTTTGTCTCCATGAGTTATGAATTTATCTTCTTCTTTAGTTCATATTGTTTTTCAATTACAGTTTATTTCTCAATATATTTACAACACATAGATAACTTTAAGAGAGAGGCAAAATATGGAGGAAATGGGTAACTTTGAGGTGAGTCGAACTCAACCTGAAGAGTGCCTGCACATAACTTCATATCATTCACCAAATAATTGATACATAAATAAGATTAGAAATATGTTGAGGAAATTGAACAAATTCCGCAAAATAGTATCTAATCTACCTAATCACAACCAATAGCTAATAATAAAATAATCTGGAGAATTCTACATTTCTCCATTATTCCAAGTATCCCAGTTAATGGAGAAATTCACCCATAGTCATGTTTTTCCTTCCTTTTAGTGTGAGATGATAAAACATCATAAACCTTGTGATCTAGTTTGTCCTCATCACAATATGGTTTACCATGATCGGTGGTAGTTGATAACACTTTAGAGGGTGCAAACTTGGTAGGAGCATCTTTCCTCCTTTTAGTGTCCAACATTTGAGCACCAAATTCTTTGTGCCCATAGATAATTTTATTTGCTTCCATTTGCTCCTTGTGAGTCACCTGACGAGGGCTTATTCCCATGATTGTTGAGGATGTGTAATATGAACTGCTTTGTCTTCCATAGGTTACTTTGAAGCTTTGAGATGATGATTTCCTTAAATAAGAATTTTAGCTTACTTGAACATATCTTGGTTTCTTTTATGCTTTTGTTGTGTTTTGATTCCTGTATTTCCTTAGTCATCATCTTTATTTTCAATACTAGGTTCCTTAGACCTTTCCTCATGATTAACTGGTAGCTCTTCAATCGCAACATCTTGTGGAGGAGACTGCTACTCCTGATACTTATGGCCATCAATAAAATTGTTTTGTTTACCATAGAATTCTTCCGACTATAAAATGTCACTGGAACAAAAAATGTTTCCAAATGGCATCATGAAAAATGATCACCAAAAGGGTCATAGTCAAAAAGGTCTAAAAATATAGACATATCGTCTATGCACCACTTTACCTCTATAACATAACAAAATCTGCAACAAACAAGGCACTTTGGAGGTCTAACTACGCTCCCACACCACGCTGTGATACCAAGATAAATTCAAGAGAGACACAAAATATGGAGGAAACGATCAACTAAGAGTGTACATGACTTCATATCATTCATCAAGTAATTTGTACATAAATAAAATTAGAAATTCCTTGAGGAATTTAAACAAATTCCTCAAAAATATGATCTAATCTAACTAATCACAACCAATAACTAATAATAAAATAATCTGGAAAATTCTCCATTATTCCAATCAGATTTTTATAATATATTCTATTAATTTAACAAAGTTGCTTATTTCACTACCACTACCCTACGAAGATGTTACAAGAATTTGACAAAAAAAACACACATTTAATTTCTGCAACTAAAGTTGCTTATTTCACTACCACTCCCACATGAAGATGTTACAAGAATTTCGGAAAAAAAAAAAAAACACATTTAATTTGTACAACTATATTTATCTCTAGTGTTTAATATTTTTCTAGTAAACCATACTATTATGCAGACCACTTTTTTTTATCACTTGGAACCTTGATATCTTGTCGTTTAAACAAGGATATGCGATAATAGCTGATTGACATCTTGTTCGTTTAAACAAGGATATGCGATAATAGCTGATTGATGCATTAACCCGATTGGAATCAAAGTGAAACCCAAATTTTCAGGCTTCAATACAGGAAATACATAAATATGTTTGAAATATGATCGTTATATGTCCACAGAGCGGCTATTATTGTTTTATGCTTCAAACTTGCTTACTGTTTTTAACACTCCATACTGGATGAATCAAATCCTATTATAATGCGATTAATCATCCGTTCCTTCAAACTTATTTGCCTGTTTTTAATAGTCCATAATGCATGAATCAAATCCTACTATAATCCAATTAATCATCCATTCGTTCTTGAAGATGATGTAGACGGATCGGAAAGCCTTTAGTCAAGTGAGAAACAGGAAAGTAGGAGATCTTATCATCCTCCAGTGCCTCCCATCTGCAAACATTAGGTACACGTAAAACACAATTTTAGCGCAGTCAACGAATATGACACTGTGTACATGCAGAGCGTAAATAAGTTCATAAACCATGTTGCCACACTATTTTGTATTGTTCTTTTTTCTTTTCTCCTGGAGGATGATATTAATTAGTAAAATTGATGTCTAATTTCTTTTACCTGAATTTGGTGACGAAGTTATGAAGAAAGAGGGCCAGCTCAAGTTTTGCCAGATGCATTCCTGGACAGAGCCTGGCCCCACTTCCAAAAGGCATAAAAGAGGGGTTCTTTGAGAGCTCCTGCAATAGAAAGTCTCAGAGATTACTAACAGAATTAGACAGAGAGATTAGTAAGACATTTGGATTTACACCAAACATGAAGTGAGCGATTTCATTCTAATTAATTACATTATTTTCGAGCTGCCGTTTCCAACGCCATGGGTCAAATGTGAGCGCAGAAGAATGGTACTTTTCGTCTAGATGCATGCTGTTCAGAAGTACCATGACTGTCCACCCTCTTGGAATCACAAAGCCTCCTGAGAACACAAGTTTGTGATAATCCGAATGCCGAGGTAAATCGCGTGGCAGTATTGTAAAAATTAAAAGAAATGCTGGAATTGGAAGTATCAGTTGAGATTTTATACATTTCAAACCTTACAGAAAAATTATATATATAATAAAATTGTAAGCCTTACTATATATGTATATAATTTTAACTTTGAATAAATCTCAAAGAAGAAGAGTAAAAACATATTATTAAATGCCTTTAATTTTAATGTCTTCTTTCGCTTCTCTGAAAAGCGCTGAAGCGACGTTGGCGAGACGAAGTGTTTCATATATGACCTGGGAATTGAACAAATACATACACGATCAATCATCTCGACACTATATAACTATTTTCTATCAAAGTTTAGAGTAACTACTCATCATTTTACTCTTTTCAGTTTAAAGCGCCCAAAAAAAACACCTAAATTTCAGAATTTAGGCTTCTGTTTCAGAATTTAGGCTTCTGTGATATGTAAAGTAGCTTCCATATTTATAATATTAGATTTAAGATTTCCTTTTTTAGAATTTCCAAATTTAAAACTTGCTAGAAAGAGAATGAACTGCACCACCAAATTCTAAAGGGAAAATCCTAAATCTAATGTGATAGTTTACATCCAACAACACAAATAGGTAAAAGCTATTATAGAAGTTTAAATGATCTACAATTCATTTATATTTATGCATATAAATATATGTTACAAAATTTGTAATTAAAAAAATAAAATAATGCTATTAGCCTATCACCCCGCAATCATACAGACATGGTCATGTCCATCTCATTGCCTAATATTCGGCGAATCAACTAGATCAAACAGAAATCGTGAGCTTATTCACCAAATATTCAGCAATCAGACCTACACAACCATGTCCATCTGATCGCCCGGTAACAGAAATCGTTTGGTTGGTCAACAAAGCAGTAATTAATTAATTAATTACATACACATTCGGTGAATTTCATTGACTGGTAGTCATCCCAAGTGAGCTTTTGGTTTCTTGGACTCCCCTTTCTCTTTAACAGAGCGCCGTGCTCCTCCTGTGTGGTGCATATTCCATCATCAGTGTAGTCCAGTGTTAATGTATCAATACCAAGATATGAAATGCTTTTGTTTAGAATAGAGATTTGCAGCATGTACTTCCACACTGAGTACACACCTTCAGTTCGCGAAGTGCCTGAGGACAGTCCGTGAGAAATTTGATAGAAAATACCATCGCTGAGGCTGAGGTCTCGTGACCAGCGAAGAGCAGGAACAGTACTAAATCTGCTATAACTTCTTCTGAATGCAAGCCTTCTTTCAAGAGTTCTCCTAAGAAATCATTGTGGACAGCTTCATCTGGATGCTGCCTTCTGTGCTTTATACCCTCATTAATCTTTT
Source organism: Pinus taeda (assembly GCA_000404065.3). Taxonomy (NCBI): domain Eukaryota; kingdom Viridiplantae; phylum Streptophyta; class Pinopsida; order Pinales; family Pinaceae; genus Pinus; species Pinus taeda. The sequence goes on from APFE030981782.1 coordinate 21,746, forward strand.
TTATCAGAATCTCTCTGGCCTGCAGCGATGCTAGCCATTACTCATCCCGTAAGAGCCAATCAAATTAGTAATCAGTAAAATAAAGGAGAAAAGCATTGCGGCTCTTGCTCACCTTAATTCCTCTGGTGTACGAGGTACCCGGGATTCTAATGGGAACGGCAAGGAAAGCTTTAGAAAAAACGGCGAATGCCTTACCCATCTCTTCCGTCTCCTTGGACGGAGATAAGTCCAGCAATTGTTTTGCCATCAAATTCAGAACAAGCTGTAACAGATATCACATGTGATCAGACAAATCGACCAATCTAAACGGAAAACACTTAGTTCACCACCATTCTGATGATACCAGTATTAAAAGGCAGGTTTCGTAGTTCAATTTCGTTTGATTTCGATAAATGCTTAATAAAATCCATAAAGAATGCTTAAACAGTGCATACCTTCTCTAAAAGTTAATGAATTGAAGAATGTTAATGAAGCGAATGACACCAAAAGAGTATAAGGGGTTACATATTTAACTAACAAAACATTATACAATCAGGTTTTTTTCTATAATAGTTTTTTTGGTGCGACTAATGATTAAAAAAATTGGTTTTGTAAAGTTTTTTTACACAAATAGCTAACAAATTATCTATCTATTTTGAAGTCTTCTAACTGACTACAAATGTCTTTATAGACAAGGCACTCAGTGATAAAATGCTACGAAAATGAACTGAAGAATGTTAATGAGGCGAATGACACCAAAATAGTATAAGGGGTTACATATTTAACTAACAAAACATTATATAATCAAGTTTTTTCTATAATAGTTTTTTTCGTGTCAATACTGGTTAAAAAAATTGGTTTTGTAAGGTTTTTTTTTCTTCACAAATAGATTATCTATCTATTTTCAAGTCTTCTTACTGACTACAAACGTCCCTGATAAAATGCTATTAAGTTTCAATTGCTCTTTCCTCACAAAAAAAACACAAATTCTTTCTTCTCACTTTTTTTTGGAAACTACCCAACTGGGCAAGGCATTCCATGATAAAGTGCCATTAAGTTTCAACAACTCCTTACTCGGGCAAGGCATTCCATGATAAAGTGCCATTAAGTTTCAACAACTCCTTACTCGTTAAAAAAATATTAAGTTTCAACAATTCCTAAGTCATTGAAAAAAACACAAGTTGAAAACTCTTCATTGAAAACTACTCAACTACGTGTTTAACATATAAGTCGATGCGATCCAATCCTTAATTTTACTATTAATTGTGTTATTAAGATATTAACCTTTCCCTTGAGTCGCTCAAATAGGTCTTTAAAGAATTTTTAATTAATGCATAGCTTCTCTGAAATATAAAGATTTTTGCAATGGGTTTCTTGATGGTGCTTACCAGATGGCACTCCTCGTGAAGATGGATATCCCTCTTGGCTTGCCACTGGGCGAAGGTGGTGTGGATAAGGTTCTGTATGTCCTCCATGAAGTGCACACGCAGCTTCTCGAACCCCAGGAAATTTACGGCCGTTCCGTGGAGCTTCTTCTGGAGATCTCCGTGCACCGAAAGCAAACCGAATTTGCCGATGAGATTTCGAAAAGGCCTCGGATAATTGGCTTGAAACAGCCTGCCTTCATTTTGCAGAACATGTTTGTTGAATTCTGGATCTACAGACACAATCAATCGAGATCTTCCGAACAAATTTGATCTGAATATCTCGCCATACCTGCGTAATTCGCCTTCACATATATAATTCACATCTTGTATTTGATATTTGATAAAATACGCGCCAATGTTAAAATTAAGACAGTACCTTAGCTCTCTCGATGTTGAACGTTAAAATTAACACAGTACCTTAGCTCTCGGTCTCGAATAAATCGGCGTGGTTGTGAACCCGAATTAATCTCTCGCATGAAGCCCAGGGATTCTCCAATCAATGGCCACCCTCTGGAACCGGGAGGCAAATTGTAGCCTCGACTGTCTACTATTCTGTAGAGCTGAAGCAGAATCGTCGCCAGAACGAAACAGACGAAGCCCACCAGCCATGAATACGTAACACTAGTCTCCGCCATGATCCCCAATTCAATGCTTTCCTAGGAGCGCAACTATCCCCAGTCTCTTACTAATTTGAATGATTATCAATCAATCTATGCTACGCCTCCATTATCCCTGGCTTAAATTGGTCCCGACTGCCCCCTACGATTCCAAATTTTTTGTCCACTTCCGATGCCCCGCTGCTTTCATTGGATTCTCTTTTTTGTTCTCGATAATTACATAACCAGTACACATTACCTTTGAACTTTGAATAAGTACATGTTGCATGGTCTTGATGTCACTTTGACTAAGTACATGTTACATAGTCTTGATACACGTTAAATGAGGTTAGTTGTTGATATTAATTTCACTGTTGGTGAGGTTTCATTATATTTAATTCTATTGTTTATAGTTTTGTTGTGTTATAGTTCGTTTAAATTTAGATAAATGTTCTTGAATTTTACTTCAGTAATTGTTGATGCTATATAATATATAACTATCTATTTTCACTTTCTGTCCATCACTTCCCCCCTCAGATTTTCTTTGGAGAAAAAGTGTGGAAACCTTAGAAATTGTGAAAAATTTGGAACTGGCGTACCTCGTGAGCGGAAAGAGCGCATACAACCTCTGACAGTCATTTTATACAAAAGCGAAACGACAACATAACGAAGGTCAAAGTAACAAGGTGCGTGGTGTTTTCTTCTAAGGTTCTCGATCAAGGGTCATCTTTCCATGTTCACGATTAAGGGTGTTCCTTATTTTAATGACTTCTCCTTTTTAATGAGTCTTTCTTAACTATAAAAGTTCCATGTTAATGAATTTTTTTTGGCTATTGTAATTTTTTGGATTTTTTAGTAACGGAATCTAGTGGAAAAATGTGAGATGGAAGTTTGATTTTTGTTATTTAAATTAGTTTTTTGATTATATATGGATTTATCACTCTCAAAAACTCTAGGGTATTTCTATTGTGCATCCGTTACTGCTCAAGTTTTTGATTTCAATAAATTTCTACCAGATTGTAGAGAAATTAGACCAGAAAAAACTATTTGAAATTTAATTCATAAATTTAGCCGCTAAATTACTTATTTTATATTTTGAATAAGATGTTTGAGATCCCTTTTTATTGTTTTTTATAATTTTTTATATTTATTTATTTAGTTTGAAAAACTAATTTCAAAATAATTTAATATTTTCAAATATATCAATATAATTTATGTTTGTGATTCTAATTCATATTTTTTATAATCATTTTTAAAGATGTATAACTATTTTTTCATTGCTTAAATAATTATGTTTTTTATTTTAATCATTTTTCTTTGATTTTTTTATATTTTTTTAATATTTTAAAATAATATCATTAAATATCATGGGAGAACTGAACATTCCATCCTCCATTACAAAAAATAATTTGCTATAAAAAATATTAATTTTTAAGTTAATAAATAAAATTTATAAAATACACTATGCTAAAAATATTTAAATTTTTATCTAAAATATAAATATTAAAAAAATGTTAAAATATAGAATTGTTTCAATTTTCTAGTGACTTCCATTTCTTTAGTTTCTTTAGTTGGTTAGTGACTTAGAAGAGGGTATGCTAAAGTCAATGCTAGAAAGGGAATTGATTGTAATCAATCACTTTTATAATATTTCAATTATAAAATGAAAGAAAAGTAAATACTATATTATTAATAGTATTATTAATAAAGGAAGAAAAATATTTTCAAATTTTTATTTATTTTAAATTTGAAATTAATATTATATATTATACTTGAATTTATTTTTTATATTTTTTCTGATTAGGGTGATGAATAATGTTGGGGCAAGCTCACCGCACAACCATCTCACATAAAATTTATGAGGGGTGGAGTGACCATCCTCCCACATACAGATTGATGTGAACTCTTCTTATTCAAGTTATGCATATATCAACATTTTATTTTGAAGTTAGCTCCAAATACATAACACTCCTAATGTGAGTTATATGTTGTAAATTAGTCCCTACCCTGGTGCAGGTGGGATTTCTTCTGCAACCTTGTGGCATCAAGGGGCTTTTGTACACTAATTCACTTTCCTTCTTTGAGAATTTCCTTGTATTTTTTCTAGAATTGGACATGCATGCTCAAGACAATTGAGCTGTAGTGGTTTGGATCTATCCACAATTTGCATTACGAAATTACTATTGCTCAACTGAGCAATTAAGGAGAGAGTGTAATGGTAATTTACTGGGCATAGGTGGTTGTGTTGTTGAATTTATGCTTAAGACGTTGTGGCTTCCTTTGTAGCTAGGTTTTCCTCTAGTTGTAGATTCTACACCATATTTCATCATCCACCATTTGAAGGTTGGGTCATCATGGGTTGTGCTATTTGGGATACTCAATGTGACTCTTAGTTTTGTTCATTTTTCCTTTGCCCATATCTTTGTTGGTTGTAGCTCAAATTGGTATTCTATAGTTGTTGGATTTTGGATTTGAGAATTATGGTGGGATGTGGTTCAATCTATTTTCATGTTAGATGTCCTCTTCCTCCTCTCTTTCCTCTCTTTCCTCTATCCCTTCTCTTTCTATTCAAACCTCCTTCCTATTCTTGCCTTTTCATTTTGCTAGATATCCTCTACCTTTGCTTCTCTTCCCTTGGAATTATGATCCCCAATCTTTTTACATAGCATTCCTTTTTTTCAAGGTGCATGCCTCGGAAGCACATGCATAACCACCAAGCAGATGGTTGGGCGAGGGGCAACAGAGGGGTGTCATGGACCTAAGGGGTAGAAATTAAGCCCATAAATAGGCTAAGGAGGATGCAACCATCTACCAATCTTGTCCCCTCTGATGTCTACGGTGAGATCCCTCATATTAATTCCATTGTTATTGATGATTTTCAAAATTTATCTAACTCTAACATCCTTGAGGAGGTATCCTATCAGGTTCCTCACCCTTGTGACACTATACGAAGGTTGAAAAGGTGTCTCAACTCTATTGCTCTTCATTAGTAGTTATGAAGGAGAACCAAGAGGAGGAGTATGGCATATTTTCTACCTTGAATGATATGAATTGTCCCTAGAAATTCCAACACTCATGCTTAGAGACTTTGAATGCTCATAATTGCCCTGGAGACCCATCTCTTGTGCAAGGTAAAACTTCCATCTTTGGGCTCCAGTGCTAAAGATCCTTCTCTAGTGACTTATTGGGACACTTGATTTTCTACTATATACCTCAATGATATTTCTCTTTACAATTTCATAGTTGATAGACATTTTTCCTTATAGTAAAGATCCTTCTCTAGTGACTTCTTGGGACACTTGATTTTCTACTATGTACCTCAATGACATTTCTCTTTATGGTTTTATAGTTGATAGACATTTTTCCTTATAGTAAATGTATTTAAAATAATTTATTTGTAATATTTATTATTATTACAAATTTATATTTTATGAGTATATTTTATGTCATTTTATATAAATACATAGTACTTTTAAAATATATTAATATATAAATATTAATGTATAAAAAGTGAGTGGATTTTTAATAAGAAAAATATATTGTTTATATTTTCTGGAGAAATCACATAGAGAACAGAGGGTCTATGTGATTTATCCGGAAAATATAAACATTATATAGAAAAATCTGAGAAGAAAATTGTATATAAATATTATTAATGTTACACTATAATGAATTGATGAAATAATTTTTTTAGGAATTTAAAAATATAATTTCAAGCAAGATTGTGATTTCTTACTATTAAATTACAATTATAAATACATAAATAGATTCTATCACTCAAATATTTAATTAACTAAACAATTATATATATATATATATAAATATATATTATATATATTATATAATATAATCAATCTTTTTATTATTTATTATAATTAATTTGATATAAAATAATATTTAATAGTATAAATTAGTCTACTTCTTTTTCTTAAATATACAAATATTTTTACTATAAAATTCACAATAGAAATATCTAATTTTATTATATTATAAAATTGACAGCATAAATATTTGAATTCCTTCATCTAAGTATCGAAATATTACAAATATATTTGCATTCAAAAAAAAAGTATTACAAACATTTTGTCTTCTTACATGAAGTAGTAAATCCATATGAGTTTAAAAAAAAGGCCTTGGTAGATTTAGATATTTTTTCTTAGTTCCTTATAACTAGCTTTATCACCTTTGTTTCAAACATGTTTCCAACTTCTCTTTTTGTTTATATTTTTTTCACTTCATTTTTATTTTTTTCTTCAGAGCATTTTCTTTATCTTGCTCATTGTCATGCTTTCTCTCCTTACCTTGTGTAGCCTCATTTGTAGTTTTTTCTTCAATCTTCTTGCCTCTATCTGTACTTCTTTCTTCTCATATTTTTTGGACAATTTTTTCTTCTACATCATTTCTCTCTTCCTCCACTGTTTTCTTTTCTTTTGTTCCTTCAGTTCAAGCTTGGCTTCTATTTTGGTGTTTTTTCTTTCCCCTCTTTCTCTTCCTTCTCCTCCTTGTCTGCCTTATTTTCCTCAATCCTTGTTTATTTAAAGTCTTGTTCACCTTATTCTTATGTGATTTTTCCACCATTGTTGAGAAAAAGCAAGTTGAGTGGGGTCCTTAGGAGAGCCGTTTAAATCAAAACCTCCATTATGTGTTGGAATTATGTTATTTCTTACCCTAAAGCAAAAGCAGGTTGAGTGCGGTCCTTAGGAGAGTCTGTTTGAATTAGAACCTCCATTATGTGTTGGAATTATGTTATTTCTTATCCTAAAGCAAAAGCAGGTTGAGTGAGGTCCTTAGGAGAGTCTCTTTAAATCAGAACCTCCATTATGTGTTGGAATTATGTTATTTCTTATCCTAAAAGGGACACAAGTAGACTAGAAATCTCCTTTCTCCTTTTGAGTAACAATTAACTAAAAATTTCCTTTCTCGTTTTGAGTAACAAGTAATTAGAAATCTCATTTCTCAATTTTAGGTAATTTATGAGGAAAAACTAAACAAACATATTGTAAAGTCTCATTTTCAATTTTAAGTGAGATGTTTAAAATAATTTTATTTTTATATTTATTTTATTTATTTGAAAATCTAATTTCAAAAATAATTATTTTTTTCAAATATATATCAATATAATTTATGATTGTCATATAATTTATATGATTTTTTATAGTAATTTATTATATAATATATATATAATATATATATATATATAATTATATATATATATATATATTATATTTTTAAAATATTTTTTAAAATATTTAAAATTTAAATGTAAAATATAAATATTAAAAGAATATTAAAATGCAGAAGTGTTTCAAAATATAAATCAATAATGTGAGAATGATCATTCTCGTTATCCCTTATAATAAATTTGGCTAAATAATAAAATTTTAAATTAATAAACTTGGAAAAATATTTAAAATTTATATGTAAAATATAAATGTTAAAATGCAGAACTGTTTTGTTTTCATCTCCTTCGTTTATTAGTGACTTGGTAGTTGCTTTCATCTTCTTCGTTTATTAGTGACTTGGAAGAAGGCATGGTAATATCAATGCTACAAAGGGAATTGATTGCAATCAATCATTACTTTATATTACAATATATTAAAATAGTCTTGATATTAATTTCACTGTTAAGTACATGTACCAGTTTGATTGAGTAGACGTTAAATGAGGTTACTTGTTGATATTAATTTCACTGTTGGTGAGGTTTCATTATATTTAATTCTATTGTTTATAGTTTTGTTGTGTTATAGTTCGTTTAAATTTAGATAAATGTACTTGAATTTTACTTCAGTAATTGTTGATGCTATATAATATATAACTATCTATTTTCACTTTCAGTCCATCACTTCCCCCCTCAGATTTTCTTTGGAGAAAAAGTGTGGAAACCTTAGAAATTGTGAAAAATTTGGAACTGGCGTACCTCGTGAGCGGAAAGAGCGCATACAGTCATTTTCTACAAAAGCGATTTTATAAAGGTGCCGTCGATCCTTTTTTTTATTCCTCCGCTAAACGACAACATAACGAAGGTCAAAGTAACAAGGTGCGTGGTGTTTTCTTCTAAGGTTCTCGATCAAGGGCCATCTTTCCATGTTCACGATTAAGGGTGTTCCTTATTTTAATGACTTCTTCTTTTTAATGAGTCTTTCTAAGTTCCATGTTAATGAAATTTTGGCTATTGTAATTTTTTGGATTTTTTAGTGACGGAATCTAGTGCTAAAATGTGAGATGAAAGTTTGATTTTTGTTATTTAAATTAGTTTTTTTGACTATATGGATTTAGTACCCTCAAAAACTCGAGGGCACTTCTATTGTGCATCCTCAAGTTTGTGATTTCAATAAATTTCTACCAGATTGTAGAGAAATTAGACCAGAAAAAATTACTGGAAATTTAATTCGTAAATTTAGCCACTAAATTACTTATTTTATATTTTGAATAAGAATTTTGAGATCCTTTTTATTGTTTTTTATAATTTTTTATATTTATTTATTTAGTTTGAAAAACTAATTCCAAAAATAATTTAATATTTTCAAATATATATCAATATAATTTGTGTTTGTGATGTAATTCATATTTTTTATAATCATTTTTAAAGATGTATAACTATTTTTTTTCATTGCTTAAATAATTATGTTTTATTTTTTAATCATTTTTCTTTGATTTTTTATATTTTAAAATATATTCATTAATATCATGGGAGAATGAAAAAATTCTATCCTCCATTATAAAAAAATAATTGGCTAATAAAAAATATTAAATTTTTTAAATTAATAAATAAAATTTATAAAATACACTATGCTAAAAATATTTAAATTTTTATCTAAAATATAAATATTAAAAAAATGTTAAAATATAGAATTGTTTCAATTTTCTAGTGACTTCCATTTCTTTAGTTTCTTTAGTTGGTTAGTGACTTAGAAGAGGGTATGCTAAAGTCAATGCTAGAAAGGGAATTGATTGTAATCAATCACTTTTATAATATTTCAATTATAAAATGAAAGAAAAGTAAATACTATATTATTAATAGTATTATTAATAAAGGAAGAAAAATATTTTCAAATTTTTATTTATTTTAAATTTGAAATTAATATTATATATTTTACTTGAATTTATTTTTTATATTTTTTCTGATTAGGGTGATGAATAATGTTGGGGCAAGCTCACCGCACAACCATCTCACATAAAATTTATGAGGGGTGGAGTGACCATCCTCCCACATACAGATTGATGTGAACTCTTCTTATTCAAGTTATGCATATATCAACATTTTATTTTGAAGTTAGCTCCAAATACATAACACTCCTAATGTGAGTTATATGTTGTAAATTAGTCCCTACCCTGGTGCAGGTGGGATTTCTTCTGCAACCTTGTGGCATCAAGGGGCTTTTGTACACTAATTCACTTTCCTTCTTTGAGAATTTCCTTGTATTTTTTCTAGAATTGGACATGCATGCTCAAGACAATTGAGCTGTAATGGTTTGGATCTATCCACAATTTGCATTACGAAATTACTATTGCTCAACTGAGCAATTAAGGAGAGAGTGTAATGGTAATTTACTGGGCATAGGTGGTTGTGTTGTTGAATTTATGCTTAAGACGTTGTGGCTTCCTTTGTAGCTAGGTTTTCCTCTAGTTGTAGATTCTACACCATATTTCATCATCCACCATTTGAAGGTTGGGTCATCATGGGTTGTGCTATTTGGGATACTCAATGTGACTCTTAGTTTTGTTCATTTTTCCTTTGCCCATATCTTTGTTGGTTGTAGCTCAAATTGGTATTCTATAGTTGTTGGATTTTGGATTTGAGAATTATGGTGGGATGTGGTTCAATCTATTTTCATGTTAGATGTCCTCTTCCTCCTCTCTTTCCTCTCTTTCCTCTATCCCTTCTCTTTCTATTCAAACCTCCTTCCTATTCTTGCCTTTTCATTTTGCTAGATATCCTCTACCTTTGCTTCTCTTCCCTTGGAATTATGATCCCCAATCTTTTTACATAGCATTCCTTTTTTTCAAGGTGCATGCCTCGGAAGCACATGCATAACCACCAAGCAGATGGTTGGGCGGGGGGTGTGGGGAGGCGACGCGACAGAGGGGTGCCATGGACCTAAGGGGTAGAAATTAAGCCCATAAATAGGCTCAGGAGGATGCAACCATCTACCAATCTTGTCCCCTCTGATGTCTGCGGTGAGATCCCTCATATTAATTCCATTGTTATTGACGATTTTCAAAATTTATCTAACTCTAACATCCTTGAGAAGCTATCCCATCAGGTTCCTTACCCTTGTGACACTAGAGGAAGCTTGAAAAGGTGTCTCAACTCTATTGCTCTTCATTAGTAGTTATGAAGGAGAACCAAGAGGAGGAGTATGGCATATTTTCTACCTTGAGTGATATCAATTGTCCCTAGAAATTCCAACACTCATGCTTAGAGACTTTGAATGCTCATAATTCACTTGGAGACCCATCTCTTGTGCAAGGAAAAACTTCCATCTCTAGGCTCCAGTGCTAAAGATCCTTCTCTAGTGACTTATTGGGACACTTGATTTTCTACTATATACCTCAACGACATTTCTCTTTATAGTTTCATAGTTGATAGACATTTTTCCTTATAGTAAAGATCCTTCTCTAGTGACTTCTTGGCACACTTGATTTTCTACTATGTACCTCAATGACATTTCTCTGTACAGTTTTATAGTTGATGGACATTTTTCCTTATAGTAAATGATTTTGTCTTAGTATGACTTTCTCCTCTTATTTCTTTTATTGGAAGTTGAAACCACCTATAATAATCTAAGAAATAACATGGACAATTGATAATTATATTTTGATATTTTGAGGTAATACAAATTTAAATTATGTGTGTGTGTGTGTGTTAATAATATTTTATATCTAATTTAAAATAATTTATTTGTAATATTTATTATTATTACAAATTTATATTTTATGAGTATATTTTATGTCATTTTATATAAATACATATTACTTTTAAAATATATTAATATATAAATGTTAATGTATAAAAAGTGAGTGGATTTTTAATGAGAAAAATATATTGTTTATATTTTCTGGAGAAATCACACAGAGAACAAAGGGTATATATGATTTCTCCGGAAAATATAAACATTATATCATAACTCACAGAAAAATCTAAGAAGAAAATATATAAATATTATTAATGTTACACTATAATGAATTGACGAAATAATTTTACTAGGAATTTGAAAATATAATTTCAAGCAAGATTGTGATTTCTTGCTATTAAATTACAATTATTAATACATAAATAGGTTCATCACTCAATTTTAATTAACTAAACATTATCTATATATATATATATAAATATATAATATATATATATAAATAATTAAATAATTCAATCTTTTATTATTTATTATAAATAATTTGATATAAAAAAATATTTAATAATATAAAATTAGTCTACTTCTTTCTGTTTAAATATATGAATATATTTTACTATAAAATTCACAATATAAATATCTAAGTTTATTGTATTATAAAATTGACAACATAAATATTTGAACTCCTTCATCTAAGTATCGAAATATTACAAATATATTTGCATTAAAAAAAATATTACAAACATTTTGTCTAGTTACATGAAGTAGTAAATCCATATCAGTTAAAAAAAAGACCTTGGTAGATTTAGATATTTTTTCTTAGTTACCTTATAACTAGCTTTATCACCTTTGTTTCAAAAATGTTTCCAACTTCTCTTTTTGTTTATCTTTTTTTTCACTTCATTTTTATTTTTTTATTCAGAGCATTTTCTTTATCTTGCTCATTGTCATGCTTTCTCTCCTTACCTTGAGTAGCCTCATTTGCAGTTTTTCTTTAATCTTCTTGCCTCTATTTGTACTTCTTTCTTCTCATATTTTTGGGACAACTTTTTCTTCTACATCATTTCTCTCTTCCTCCACTATTTTCTTTTCTTTTGTTCCTTCACTTCAAGCTTAGCTTCTATTTTGGTGTTGTTTCTTTCCCCTCTTTCTCTACCTTCTCCTCCTTGTCCACCTCATTTTCCTCAATCCTTGTTTATTTAAAGTCTTGTTCACCTTATTCTTATGTGATTTGTCCACCATTGTTGAGAAAAAGCAAGTTGAGTGGGGTCCTTAGGAGATTTCGTCTAAATCAGAACCTCCATTATGTGTTGGAATTATGTTATTTCTTACCCTAAAGCAAAAGCACCTCCATTATGTGTTGGAATTATGTTATTTCTTACCCTAAAGCAAAAGCAGGTTGAGTGGGGTACTTAGGAGAGTCTGTTTAAATCAGAACCTCCATTATGTGTTGGAATTATGTTATTTCTTATCATAAAACAAAAGCAGGTTGAGTGAGGTCCTTAGGAGAGTCTCTTTGAATCAGAACCTCCATTATGTGTTGGAATTATGTTATTTCTTATCCTAAAAGGGACACAAGTAGACTAGAAATCTCCTTTCTCCTTTTGAGTAACAATTAACTAAAAATTTCCTTTCTCATTTTGAGTAACAAGTAATTAGAAATCTCATTTCTCAATTTTAGGTAATTTATGAGGAAAAACTAAACAAATATATTGTAAAGTCTCATTTTCAATTTTAAGTGAGATGTTTAAAATATTTTTATTTTTATATTTATTTTATTTATTTGAAAATCTAATTTCAAAAATAATTATTTTTTTTCAAATATATATCCAATATTATTTATGATTGTCATGTAATTCATAATGATTTTTTAGTAATATATATATATATATATATATATATATATATATAGTTTTTATAAATTTTTAAAAATATTTAAAATTTAAATGTAAAATATAAATATTAAAAGAATATTAAAATGCAGAAGTGTTTCAAAATATAAATCAATAATGTGAGAATGATCATTCTCGTTATCCCTTATAATAAATTTGGCTAAATATTAAAATTTTAAATTAATAAACTTGTAAAAATATTTAAAATTTATATGTAAAATATAAATGTTAAAATGTACAAGTGTTTCAATTTAATTAGTTGTTTTCATCTCCTTCATTTATTAGTGACTTGGTAGTTGCTTTCATCACCTTCGTTTATTAGTGACTTGGAAGAAGGCATGGTAATATCAATGCTACAAAGGGAATTGATTGCAATCAATCATTACTTTATATTACAGAAAAAAATAAATTATAAAATTGAAGAAAACTAAATATTACATTAATGTACAAAGTGAGTTTTTTTTCCAAATTTTGATTTATGTTATATTCTAAAATTGAATTCATATTATGTATTTTATTAAGATCTGGGAAATAAAATAACATTATTCTATTCTGCTAGTGTTTTGTGCTTTACAGAAGTTATAGTAGTTTGTAGAACTTGGCAAGTGGTTGTAGTCATTTTTGCCAAATCTAAGACACAAAACCATGTGAGACGCCATCATCCTCTATTCTAGTCACTTCATGAGCGACCCCATGATAGGGGGAGGGCTCTTGTCAAGCCCACGAGTTGCAGATGTGATGTGCGACGAGTTGGGTGAGCGCTCTCAGTTAAACATGACGAGCCGGGTGAGCGACAAGTTGGCAGGTGCAACGAGTTGGCAAGGGGGTGCGTTGGTCACGACGTTTCATTCTGATGATTAGACAAGTTGGAGGAGAGTGATGAGCTAGGGTGGTCGATTAAAATCGCTCGAGGCATGAGTGCGACGAGCCAACGAAGGAGTCGAAAAACCGAAAGTTGAGAATTTGGCTAAATATGACAATTTTGCAAAGGAAAACTCATATCGTGCGAAGTTGGGCATGTGGACCCGATGGGGCGACGGTGTAGGCAAGCTGACATGAAGGGTGGTCAAACTGACATGAGATGTGGGCGAGTTAGCCAAATTAATAGGTCGACCTGAACCATCCATGATGAAGCATATATATTGCCGGACAATTTTGATGGAGAAAGAATCAAGTTTGATCATCATAAGTTCAATAAGTGGAAGCCAAGTGTGAAGGGCGAGCTAGAGGGTTGGGTGCATAAGGCAAGGCAAGGTGTAAGCGGTGGTATGGCCGAAGCACCAAGACAGGACAAATAGAAATGCAGATTTTGGCTGAGCGAGCCGCAGGTTGTGTAGGCGACCGACAAAGGACGCGCTACATGACGAGCGAACCAGTGAGTCAGGTAAGGCAGGCGACTCATGAGAGGGCACACTGTACACTGACAAATTGGGTTGAACGAGTGGTTTGCAGACCGGTGGTGACAGGTCCTCGGGCGAGTCTACGGTTAGAACTATGGGTGGGTGAACTATAACCAGATAGGTACACGATAGTGTGGGTGAGTGTTACGGTAGAGCAGGGTGAGGGCACACAAAGTGCGGGCGAGCGCTGAACGAAGGGCCAAGTAGCGAGTGAGCGTCGAGCGGGCGACACACCGTGGGTAGGCTTGAACGAACAGGCAAGTTCACTGAACGTTGCCACAACGAGTGGTGCAGAGGGTAGGGTAGGCGGTACGGTGCAGGCCGAAGTTGCGTATTTTGGCAGATTTTGCGAGAAAGAAGTTGGGGTTCCTCTCCAAGGACTGTAATTGTATATTTTGAATAATTATCATTATTATTGTGGGTAGACTCATATTTAAGGAGTTGCCTCTCCTGTTAAATATTGTATCCATTGTGCCTATGTCTAAAATGATAATGATGAAGAAAGTTGTTTAATTGAATGTTTCTACTGTGTTATGAATGTTAATACTTAGAAAGTGAAAAATAATCTAAGTATGGAACGTTAGGCATAGCTCACACTTGAAAGTATTGTTGAAAAGAAATCGGGTGGTGGTGATGAACCTCCTATGAGTGGTTGAAAGACTATCGCCAAGATAGGGATGTGACAGTTTTCCTCCTAGTGCCATACAGTTAATGAATCAAATAATGGGACGAGAGGAGCCTATAGCTCAGCCACTGGAGGAAAGGAAAATCCAATAGTGGAACGAGAGGAGCTCCTAGCTTAGCCATTGGAGGAAAGGAAAATGAAGAGTCATCTATGATAAGGGCTTCATGGCAAGCAAGAAATCGAGAATGTTTCTTGCCAAAAACCACCCAAAATCAATAAATTGTGATTCCAAACAACCATTGGGAAAAGACTTGACAATTTATGAAATTTCATGTCCTCATTTGTAAAATCACAGGAATCTGACCCAAAGAACAAGAAATTATTCAATCGAAACAAACAAAATGGAACCCCAATGGGCCAATCAAGCTTAGGTTAAGAGAATAAGGTTTTCTTATAGTGCTTTTCATAGATCTAACAGATTGGAAAAGGGTATTTGATAACACACCCTATTTCATGAACAATATTTTTTTTTAACGGGA